>JASGXE010015125.1:0-34027 GCA_030068105.1 Sinentomon sp. SZTP_YWyxl | reverse complement strand
TCTCACCCACGATCATGAGGATGAGTCACCTGTTCCATAGTTGGCCGGTTGCTATCCAGCTTCATCTACGATCATGGGGATGAGTCATTCTTTCCCTGGAAAGTTTCCTTCACCCTATTACGTAATTATGGCGCCATTGGGAAAGGGCCACGCCCCTTTTTGTCGGTTGCTATACCTCCTTTTAAACTCTGTCATTAAAGTAAACCATAACCGAACTTTCACATTTGCTCTGTTCTCGTTTTCTATTTCTAATGGATGGTTCAGGAAACGGGAATTCCTTCGCTCGTGGAGTACGCAGAACTTATGCTGTCGGAGTGTGGCAGAGTAATTGTTAAGGAGTATGGGTATGCAAGAATAATCTTGATGGGCGTCATCGGTGCCAATAGCCGCCGATTTCACTCATCCTGCTTGCGTATCTCTGTAGCAGTTCGCGTTGACGTCATGTTTTCTAAACGGCGCACTGGTTTTTTTTGTTTGGTCGCATGTCTCGAAAGATCACAGATAACTGCATATTCTTTTCATCAAAAAAACCGGACATGGTGTTATTTCTGAGATGGATAATTTTTTGTCAATATCCGAAAAAACAATTTTAGCAACTTGATTCTCTCCCGGGCACCTTCGACTTTGAATTCCTTTGCATTTACGGAATAAGTGGTCTTCATATGAGTTGCTTCTATAGTTTTCACAACTTTTTGGTGTTTACTTGAACAAATAATCTGGATTTCTTTAGTTTTGATAACTTTTGGATTTTAGACAGGTCCCACGACACTCTGCAGGGAGAACGGTGGGTCTGTTGATGATAACAGCTCCCCCGATCTGCCTACCTGTGGGGCAGGCCAAGTTCGTAGACGTGATTCACGGTTTTGTTTCGTTACTTCTTAATAAAGCCGATCCTTGCCTGATCTGCCCAACCTCATCGTGTATTGCTAATTGCCAATCTGATTCTTTCGGGACCGCCTATTGATAGTTGTCAACTTGCTGCTTGCGGGTGATATACTATAAAGTGCGAATCATGTCAAAGAAAATTGTCCACACCACATGTAGTCAGTTCTTTGGAACTGCAACCCTACTGATGGCTAAATAATGGATTTCCATCAGGCCATCTGTTTCTTCTGGAGCTCTGCGGTCGATTCCGATTAAAAATTTATGTTTTTTCAAATCGAAATTCCTCCTTTCAGAAAAACTGCATCGAGAGTTTTCGGACAGGGAAGAAATTCATTGTCAGGACAGAAAAGAAATAATCATCACGGAGTCAGCGATCCTTTCAATGGTATCTTGCATACGAGAAATATGTTCATTTCGAATAATGGATCGCCAGGGTTTTTCCAAAACACACCATGGTCAATAGGTCAATCGGTTAATAGATCATATTTCGGCATTCATTTCGTGTGTGATCTACACGTTAAGCCGGGTAAAGCCGGTCATGCACTTTGGTTCTTGTATGCGGTTTGGCTAACGAACTGAAGATTACGAAAGTGGATTCCGCCGTTGGCCATCTGGTAAAACCCAAACATAATTTTTTTTTCTTGCCCGAACCAAAACAACTGACCATTCTCAAGGGCGACTCTGTCGTTGGTGCACGAGGCAACTTGAATGGGGGTGGGGTGGGGATTAAGTGTTGTTTGTAAAGGAACCAAGAAAGGGCTATCATCCGTGTACCTGATGAGGTTGGTAACGGCGTGAAGGTAACAAAAGCTGGTTGGCTGGGTGGTTGGGTGGTTAGGTGTGGGTGCCTTGGCAAAGGTTGTTCGCATTCCATGCACGACCTATTTCGCATTCATTCGCAGACATGAAGGCGATTGTGTTACATCGTGCTGTCGGAAGGGAGGAATCTGCCGTTAATTTTTTGCGTGAACATGGACTTGTCCGGAAGATGCATGGAACGCTTCCTCACATGCTTCCTCGACATTTAGTTGAAGCATGGTGGAGATCAGTCAATGCCAACTCTGATCCATTCTTATCGTTGCTGCGAGACATCAGGCAGGTCCACGTTCACTGAAGTTCAAAGACCATTTATCTGGAACCAAAGGCCCTTTTAAGGGCCACACCTGTCGATTTTTATTGGCTGTTCTCAGTATTTGACTAAAGCAGAAAGCCTTTAGGAATCGGCAGTTGTTAATGGTTCAGTCAACAGGTGAACCATTAACCGTAATGGTTCAGTCAACAGGTGCAAGGCATTCAAGTTCAAGAACGGCGGAATAGCATTTGGGAGTCGAAAGTTGTTTTTGTTCGTTCGGTCGACGCGCGCAAAACAACTCAAGTCGTGACCAGCTTTACCCGGCTGAACGTGTACTGTAGATCACACACGAAACGAATGCCAATATCTCAAACGTATTTAATTTTGATCAAAACTGGAGTTTTATAAACCTCTGCGGCACTGGTACTTGGGACATTGCCGGGTTGAAAAATAGTCACATCATCAGCAACATTTTGGCTTTCATCTTGCAAAGTTTGAGTTGTGTATCTTCAAAATTGATTTCCTGGTTTAAGCGGGGTGCAAGAATCAACCAGCTTTTCACATTGACATCAATTGAGGGTGCGCTTAATTACTTGTCAGAGCCAGAAAAACCTGCGACGTTTTCGGTGAATGTAAGGAGGACAGAGTTACATATTCATGGTATAGTTCAGTGCTTGTGATACGTTCGTGACAATCTTTTTGTGAACATATGCAAAATTTAGAAACGCGCCATTTAATTTTGATTTTATCACAAGCATGCACATGTATGCATCTGTCACTTTTCATTTTTACTTACCATAATCCCTGTTAACTTTCTCCGCCGTAGAATGTTGACGAATGGTGGAATTCCATTGAAAACAACCCCCATCTTTTGCTTCCCTCTGAACATGCAACCGAAATCGAGCAGCAGAGACGAACCACGAAAGTGAACAGGATTCGTGCGCAAGAGATCCGATTGGGCTTGAAAAGATCTCTCTTCGAAGATTCCAAGGTCATGGTTGAACATAATTATCCTTTCACTTCTACAGAACTGAATGATTTTCGTCAATATTTTACTCGGCGCTCTTTTCGACGAGATCGGCTTCAGTTCGATAACATTCGGCAATCTCAAGGCACTGGTGCCACTTCTTTGCCTCTTCATCCCTCTAGGAGGTGTGTGTACAATGGCGAAGAAATTCCTGGACGCCGTGGGCAATGCCGTAAATGCCTGCACCAACAAATTTACATCGCAGAACGCCACGACAGAAGAGTCCATCGGATTGTGAAACGGGCACCCAAAGTTCCCGATTATAACCGACATTGTGAATAAATGTTTTTGGGAAGGGGACTCTATTCGCGGTTGCGTTGAGACTTTGTAGTATGTGGCCGCGATGACCCATTCCTCCTTAGTTGTTAGTCTGACACTGAATCGTTCTTCCGCTCCTGTGGTATGAATGTCGCGCAGTACCTTACTCTCTATATAATGATCAACATCAGGTGGAGAGAAAAACCGTTCAGGCCTAACGTTTGGCTGATGGTGCACATGGATGGCGTGAGACTTCAGTGTTACGATCTGGAGTTCACCAACTCCTGGTGCCTGATTGACAAGCATCGAAGTCATGATATTCTTAACTGTCTCAAAACTTGATGTCACATATCTTGAATCTAATGGCGTATCCGGGAAATTTGGTTGTGATCCGTCCTTTCTGTGATTATCGCCGACTTGGTTGAACATGGTCAAACTGCTGCCGTGGCAGGTTGACAGAAATATTTGAATGACAAATGGCAACCAACGTGAATTCCAAATCAACTCCATATGTCTAGGCCGTTTTCGGAATACTGATTCCTCAGGCAGAATAAAAATGAAAATCAGTGGATAGAACGGTATGCAAAATCAATTTGCAAGAGCATACTGCTCTTTGCGGACATCCTGTCCTGTTTTATCTTCATTTGTCGGGCGTTATCAAGCCCTAATCTGCGGACTGCTCGGCGTGAATAAAATTCGCCTTGAATCAGCAGTTTGCGATTTGAAATATCCTATTTTTTCGTATATGAGGGCAACCTGCTGTTGGGCCCGGCGCGGCAAAGGCAAAGTCCCTCGCATTTGAAAGCTCGTAAAAATATGCTCGGCCCTTGCAAATCAAGGCAGGCGAGCATAGGAGAGGTCACCGCGGAAGCCGGGACCGGCCGCTGTCGGAGTCAGGTGATTCCAGTGCGGGCGCGGTAAATGGAGGAAAAGAAGAAGCCCGCAGCCTAAGACCGAGCCAAAGAGCCGGCAGCCTAAGACGGAGCCAAAGAAGAAGCCCGCAGCCTAAGACGGAGCCAAAAGAGCCCGCAGCCTAAGACGGAGCAGAGAAGAAGCCGCGACCCAACAACTTGGTCAGCCTCTCCGGTCACCTGCCGGCCCGTTGCCGAAGCGGAGCCTCTCCCTTTTATCCCAATGCTTTGACCCACCGCCATGCAAACGCTAGCTGGAGTGGCGGTATATAAATTAAAGGTGCTGCTAACCACGCCTCTGGCAGTCCGAAGCCTGCAAGCGCCCTTTGTTGGCGTGAGTTGGGACGGGCAGTCACCATAAAAATACTAAGGGGACTCTACACTCCGAAAATTTAATTTGCAATGTTTGGGCATGTGGCATGTCTCTGATTTGTTACATATATCTTCCAAATGCCTATAGATAAGTGTTGAACTATCTAAGTATTTGTTAACCCTAAATGTACCTTCCGGTTTCGTTTGGGTGCAGGATGAATATTGAAAAGTTGATTATTCCTCTGAGCAACACATTTTACGTATCTTTCCACGATCGAAAAGCAAAACGTCTTTAACTCTTGTCAAGTTTTTTTTACTCAATCCGGTGTTTACGAGATTCACTTTAAGTTACTCATGCACCAAAACTTATCAAAAATAAATGAAATGAAAAAAGGGATCTAACTTATGAATGAAATTAGACTATTCCCACTTATTGGAAAATTTGGGACTCTTCGACGCCGATTCTGTGCAAATAGATTTTGTTCCTCACCAAGAGCAGAATGGCTCTCTACGGCTCACGGCAGCCTGAGAGACTGTGCACCGAAGAGTGGCGAAATTAACACTCACCCTCTTCCGGGGCTCGGTCCCCAAATTAATACCCCAACCACACACGTTCAAATTTCTTCTCATACATTGCCATATTATCTAAATTTTTCCAGTTTATGTGCTGAAAACTAGATCTCATACTCGAACACCCATTTCCGCTTCCGCTCATAGTAAATATCGAGGGAAATGTCTCCAAGTTGAACTTGCGCCTCTTTTCCAATCTTTTGCTTTCAGTTAGTTTTGTCACTCTGCACCGTCACACAATTCGTATATTGCTCTAGGTTCGGCGCAAAAGCCTGCAACAATAAGGATATACGAAACAATGCCAGAATGAACTGAAGACCATCTCCCTAGAGCAGTCCTGCGGCTCAAGAATTTCTCGCACTGTTTACATTCGTATCATTCCTCAAGCTTCCAGTCACGGCATGTGAAGACCTTGTTGCCAAAAGAAATCTTGGCAATGAAATTATGATGGTTGAAATTTGGTATGGTCTATCTAAATTGTCCGGTTTATTTTGCTTTGTGCGGAACCATTCCAAACGCGATCTGAAATAATTATATCTTAAAGTTTTCGCCATGAATTTCCTCTACCCAGGAAAGACTTCCTGAAACTATAGAACTACAAGGCCAACACAAAAACACCAATCATCTATTCCATAATTCAGTGGATTCTTCCGACAAGACGGTGCCGGAAAACTTCGCCCGAATTTCGAATTAATGACCGTTTTGTATTTTAGCTGACTAAATTTTTCGGCCTAACTTCAAATTCGATATCATCAACATCTGTGACGGTTCTCAGAAAGCTGGCATAATCACGAGCGCGGACATATTTGAGGAGCGATGGTCAGAAAGAAATTTAGATCGGCATTAGAACAAACTAAAAGTAAATTCCGTCTTATTTATAAATGCTGGCAGCCTTATTAGTCCTGAAACTATAGAACTACAATGGCATCTGTAATTCATATACTCGTAGTGCAATGCAAATTCCGATGCGTCAATCCTCCGTTTAAAATGCGTTGTACGGGTTAGTTATAAATAACTATAAACGGAAACTTACTTTGAAATAAGGCTTGCACCCCACACAAGGCATGCCCGTTTGCAGATAAATTCGGTATGTTTCTTTAAACCTGTTGCAGAACGTGAAGGGATATAAAAGGTGCCATCTTGCTTTGAACATCCGTTATCTGGTTAATTGGAATCCGATATTCATGTGCCATTTCAAAGCGAAGATGAATTAATTGGATTTTACTGCCGTTTATTGCTATTCTGTCATGATTTTATTAACTTTATTGTCAAGTTGATTGATGAAAGAAACTTCAATTATATTTTCCAATTTCTCCATTTTTACAACTTTGCAATTTTGTGCAAAAGGGATTTGTAAATCGTGATTATGCACTAAAACGACAAACGTTTCAAAATTTCATCAACTTCAACTCCGTTCCATCACAGTCCCCCTGATCCCTTGGAACCACGCCGGCGCGCCATCCCGAACCCCGACAATAGCAGAGCGCCTTCGCTTCGCAGAGGGCTGCGTTCGCCACTGGTGATCAAGGAGCATCAAATTTTATTTGGAAATTTTAAATTATTCTGAAGATAGACTTATAGCATTCGAAATTGCAATTCGAAATTCCTCTGTCATTTCAAAATTACAAAATATTCTTTCATTTTAAAAATTGTCAAAGATGCCATTTTTCCTTATTTTTAAAGGATCGCATAATTGAAACTTTGAAACCTTGAAAGTCGTGCGTTCCTAATCTTTTGCTTTGGAGTTGAGAAACAGAATAACTGGACCCTGCCATGAAGAAAATAAAGCGATATTTTGGAGTCTATAAGACAAATTTTAAGGGCTTTGGAAAGTCCAAATTATCGAGACATATTGGGTGGGGTATTAAGTCCAGCCTCTGATTATGGAGCCATTATCTGGAGGTCAGATCAATCAAATGACCACAGACATCTTCAAGCTGGATTTCCTTTGAAAGGCGCTTGCAGCATCCAACTTCACTTGAATTACACTCCTAATAACTGGCGTTGACAATTCAAGCCATTTTGGCCATCTGCAGCTAACACCAAAAGCAATTTCTTGCTTAATTTTGGTCTCGTCGGATCACTCGTCCTGTAAGGATGAATCCCATTCCACGCGTTCTCCACATCCAGTGGATAGGGATCCCGATGTTGATGAAAAATCAGTAACCAAGGCCCTGCGTGGCACCTCCTCTGCTTTCATTATTATGTACCTGCATCACATAGCTGAATGTTCCTCGAAAGTAATGTAGACTGGACACACTCAGAAGATAACGCGACCAATAAGATAGCTGCCTTATCATCTGATTTCGGTTTTATCGACTTTTCCGGTCATTTTTCGCGTTTCCCCAAAACTTTAAAAAAGTGATATAGCCGACTCTGCTTCTGAGCGGCCCATTTGTAACCGTTTCTTTGTGATAATAAGTGAGGGACCCATAGATTTTCATAAACGTTGATCTTTCATCCGAATCTTTGACTCCTTTTTTTCCAATCTTCCTGTCTCATCCCTCAAATTCGATGGGCTGATGTGGAAGCAGGAGATTATGATTCTGAAAATCATTCACCTTTCATGATAATCAATGCTCCCTAACTAATCACAAACAACATTGGAACGAAAAAAAAATAGGCGCCGCGCAGGGAATAGATAAACGGTTGCAGATTTGGAAGAAGAATCCGACGAGTGTAAACGATGTTGTATGCACATATAGGCAACAGGAGCGTACGGATATGACAAGAAGAAAGAATTTGAATTTGATTGATTGAAATTGTATTGTCTTATGAAATAACGGCAAGAAACTTTAATGATTAAAAGTTGGTTACTTCAAGTAAAGTGATGCTGGGTAGCAATTGTTTAAATCAGGCACAGCGTTCTAAGTGGCGACCCACACCTCGGGATACGAGGGCTTTTCACGGTACAGTTGGTTGGTGTTCGAATTTCATCGTTTGATTCCTCACGAAGAACGTTGTTGTCGCCCCTGGTGTTGTTGTTTGGAAATTTGCGAGGTAAATCGTTTGGATCCTCATTTGGAAATTGGTTAAAAACTCCGTTCAAGTATGATGGTACCAAATTGACAGTCCAATTCAATATCTGAGTAGTAGACGCATTAATCTTTCGAAAAACTCTGTACTAAAAAGTGATGCCACGTCGGATGTCCATTATTTGCATCGTTCCAATGTGTTTTAAATGGCAGAGTATATAAACAGGATGCTTGAAAGTTGTCGAGTGCATGGCGAAAAAGAGCGCCGATGCCACCCATCTCTCGCGCCGGCCCCATTTCCAGATTTGGGAGGTGTAGGGAGCATAGGGGGAGTCAGCGTCAGGCGGTTGTTTTTAAAAAAAGCGGCATGCGGAGGAGAATCATCATATCATGATGATACGATGCATATGAAACATGATTTTTTTCCAATTAATTCATGTCAGATTGATGTATGTGATGATTATTAAAAGATGAGAAAGAAAACGAGTTATTGCTCATGATGTTTGGTTTTTCCCTGCCTAATATACGATGATGGCAAACATGTTTTTTCCCTGTCTATGAAGATCATGGCAAACATGAAAGCAAACATTGTATGCGGGTTTGGTAAAATACAGTGTGTGTCTGAATGACTTTTATAGGGCATGACATATCTCAGCTTTTGTTGAGTTTGATAAGCTGAAACTATTGCTCTTTTTTAAAGAATGGATATTTTGACACTCGCAAGTTGGAATGCTGAAAAACTCAAAATGGTATTGGTCCTTCTTCGGTGGAATCCATTTGGAATCGGAAAGGAGATCGAAATCTGACATTTTCTTCCGTCGGAATCGGAATTATTGATATCTTCTGTTCTATATGTCATTCACATGAATACATTTGAGTTGCCATGGTAACAAAAAAACTCTAATTTTCAGGAATAATAGTTCTTCAAAAACTGCCTATCTTCAAACAATCCTAGCCTTCCAGGATTTCAAACTCTCGAGAGCAAGTGTGCATTTTGAAATATAATTCCAGTTTTTTTGAATTCTGGAAATATCAACAAAATTTAGACCTTTTGAATTCTGAATTTTCAGTAGGTTGAGAACTGCTAGTTCACCTAGTTTTTTGACAAATTATAGTCGGTAATTCAAATGCAACACCAGTGTTGAAGGCCACATCATGATGTTTATTTAACTTATTGCTTGGAGAGCAAATGACTTCGCGTGATCATGAATGAGTTTCTGGAAATAATGGATGATTATTACATAAAATGTTTATTGCTTTTAGTTGCGGAGGGGGGGGACATAGGACGACAATTTGTCGAGATGGGATTGTACTCAAGACGTATCATGGCTGTGCTCTTTGCGCTGCAAAAACATGAAACCAGTTGTTGATTTTCACTCGCCATGTGTGGTGTTCCCGCAAAGCTGGATCTACATCCAGTCACAATTTGAGCACAAATTCATTCAAACGCATCAAATATTCTTTGATTGCTGGAAATATTCGGTTAAATATTCGAGAATTTATCTTACTTTTTATACATCGAGGCACTGAAATGTTGGCGAAATATTCCATATCGTGATCTCCACGCAGCTAGAAAGGCTAATTTTTGTTGCTTTTTTTCTTTTCATTTGAATGAAATGTTCCATATTTTTACCCCCATTGACATTTTGCATGTCATAGAGCCAGCTCCATTGATATCGCTACGTCACATAGCTACTTTCTGTTGATAACAGCTACAGACAGATTGGACCACGATGACAATTTTTTCCCAATGAATTATGCGTTTCGGTTGAATTTTTTTTCTTGGCATTTGACATGGTGCAAGCTACCTGCTCGAAAACAGCGATGCTTATAGATGCAAACATCGTTGTGTTACAGAGTTGTCAGGAGGCCCTGTGCTTTGTCCCAAGAAATATTCGGTATTCGTCCAGTCGTGCCAAACTTAAAGCATACATTTCCTCTGTTTTGCCAATATTGGAATACGCGTGCACAGTGTGGGACCCAACGACTCAGGTGGATATTTCGAGGTTGGAAATGATCCAAAGGAGAGCTGCGAGATTGATCACCAGATTTTTCGAACGCAACGTCAGTATCTCAGGTCTACTGAAAGAACTCGGTAGTACCCCCTTGGCTCAGCGACGCTGAGAGCGTAGAAATAAGCTACTAAGCGATATTATTACCCACTCTTGCAATTTCTCTAAACCATCATGTTTTTCAATTAAAAAGAACCAATGTATAACCGACAACGGTCTTACTCTCACAACCCCAATTTGTAGCACAAATCGATATTTTAATTCTTTCTTCCCACGCACTGTAAGAGACTGGAATTCACTTTCCTGCGTGTCCCCCCACCATTACAAAAGCCAAGGCATCCCTCGGCATCGCAACTTGCATCTCTTAACACTTTTCCATTGTTTTTTTTCCTGTTGTTTTGTTTTATTTTGTTTTATTTCATGACATGAATTGTTTTTTTACTGTTTGACTCAGAATTTTCTCGTATTCTGCCACCATTTCCTTGCAGGCAGTATTGAATATAATAATAATAATAAAAAAAATAATAATTAGATTGGGATCATTGAAAGACCATCTTTCATGCCACCATTTTTTTCTCCAGCGAATTATGCATTTCGATTGGATTGTTTTCCCTCAGCATTTTAAGTAGCACAAGCTACCAACCGTTCGAAAACAACATGCGTATGAATGCCTCCTTGTGCAATCAGCATGTTAGAGCATTGTTGTAATGTTGATTTGTTTCTTACAATAGTTATGCAGCATGAAATTAGCGTGAATGGAGCTGTAGGCTCTTTAAGAGTGGACGTACTTAAGAGTGTTTCATACATTTCCCAGTACTTTTGGAATCGAGTGATATCTGTGTTTGGAGAAAAACAGTCTGCGGATGATGAAGTGAAAATTATAACAATCAATTTTAGAAGTGCTGTCTTTGTTAATATCGGAGTGCTCGTTGCCGGATTTGATTTAGAAGGTGCAGATATTGTACTCGGAGAGGATATTGTGTACAACAGTAAAGCGGATGTTATGGCGTATTTGTATGAAGATTTAATTCTCGAATTAACAAAACCAGTGGGATTGCAGTATTACAAAACGAAAGTGTTTATTTTTAAGCAGGAGGAGGATGGAAGGAATCAATATCTGCTTGTCACTCAGGAATGAAACATACTCTCATGGTTAGATATCTATCTGTCATGATCTATAGACCAAGAATTCAAAAATTCTTGTCGACTGTGCTTGAAATGTTTCCTTATTAAACAAGTATGCTTGCACTGATATGAATGACTCGCTCACCTTATATTTCAAAAAATCTAATATCATCATGGCACGCGCTTTTTAGAAAACAATATCCAGAGTGGAAAGCTCACAAACATACTATACTTGAATGATCCATCCATGCTTTCAATCACAACTCTCAAAAATAATGAAACAGGGATGTTCAGTGAATAAAACAAAAGTTTTATTTGGCATAAAAAGATGATAACATATTGTGAAAAACGGAAATAGATCTTTTCACACCAGGCAAAATCCTCGTCAATGTCATGAGTTGATTCTATTTAATAATTTTCAAAATATTGAAAATGAATGCTGATGGAATTTGGTAGAAATATCATTTTACCCCACCTCAAAAAGGCTTATGAAAACAACTGAAAACCCAATATTATATAGAATAATGTTGACAGCAACGGTAAAATCAGCTCCATTTTCGAGCAAAAATATTCTGAATTACTGTTTCATTTTCCCGATTCACTCGGTGTCTACTGAATCCCTTTAATCTACAAGATATGAAAAACTGTGCTGCACCAGTGCTACAGAAGTAAAAGAAACAACATGGAAACACTAAAAGAAAAAGAAGAAAAAAAATGTTTTTGTTTCTCTTTTTTCTCTTCACAGCTATCAGAAGATTGCTCTTGAATTTGTAGTTTTGTCATCATCACTCTTACTGTTGATCTTAAGTGCTGACAGGAGTCAGGAATGCAGGTGAGTGGTTGAAGAAAAAAGAAGTTAAAAATATATAATGGCTTAAAAAGCAACTGGCAAAAAAGCAAATTATTAAAATTTTACATTTAAAAAGATTAATTGAAATAATTTTTAAGTGATGTTATTTTAACTCTTTTAAAATGGATATCTGAATAAGTCCGATACATATAACACATTGCTGCAGAATGACTTCAGAAATCTTATTTCTAATGGAAAACTTTGGTGGCTAAAAACACATTCTCGCCAAAGTGGTGGTAAATACTCCAAGTTTTTGGTGGCATAAAAATAGTCTGCTGGTCTGCTAAAAATAGTATGCTATCAATACTCAAACCAATGGAGACATTCTCACTTTTTGTTGGCACAAAAAATGCTATCATTAGGTAAAGCAATGGAGGCATTCTCTTAATAATTAGCACCGGATTGGAGACCATTTGTCCAATCGGTCTGAATTAACACGTTTTATCTGAAATTCTCCGCTATTTTGGTGAGGATATCTTTTCTGTCGTGTTTTTTACACTGTAGAGCTTTTGATATCATATCGAATCCATTAATAAGCACTTTGTATTAAATGAGATGGTAAAAGAGTTGAGAAAACGGCATCCCAGCGAACATGAAGAAAACAAAAACAATATTTTTTTACGCTGGAAACATTTGGCGGCAAAAAACATATTTACCAAAGTAGTGCTAAATTCTCCCACTTTTTGTTCGCACAAAAAATGCTACCAATAGGCAAACCAATGGAGACATTCTCTTAAGAATTAGCACCGGATTGGAGACAATTTCTCCAATCGGTCTAAAATACCACGTGTTATCGGAAAGTTTCCACTACTTTGGTGAGGATATTTTTTCTGTCGAGTTTTTACACTAGAGCTTTTGATATCACATTGAATCCATTAATAAACACTTTATATAAAATGAGATGGTTAATATAGATGAGAAAACAGCATCCCAGCGAACATGAAGAAAACGAAAAAAATATTTTTTTTACACTGGAAACATTTGATGGCAAAAAAACAAAAACAATCGTCGCCAAAGTAGTGGCAGATTCTCTCATTTTTTTTTCTGCTCGCAAAATGCTATCAATAGGCAAAACATTGGAGACATTCTCTTGAGAGTCAACACCGGATTAGTGGCAATTTCTCCAATCGGTCTGAAATACCAAGTTTTTCCGGCAATTTTCCACTACTTTGATGAGGCTGCTTTTTACACTGTAAATCTTTTGATGACATCGAATTCATTGATAAACACTATGTATCAAATAAGACGGTTAATTTGATTCAAATAAGACATTAAATAAAAATTTGGGAAAACAGCATCCCAGCGAACGAGAAGAAAAAATATATATCCTACACTTTTTGTTTTTTTTTCTTTTCTATTCACAGCTATCAGAAGCTTGCTCTTCAATTTATAGTTTGTTGTCGTCACTCTTGCTCTGAATCTCAGGTGCTGAAAGGAACGCTGGTGAGTGATTAGAAAACAAAATAAAAACAAAAAAAAAATATATATAATGGCTTAAAAAGCAACTGGCAAAAAAAAAAGCAAATTATTAAAAGTTGTGTTTGAAAAGATTATTTGAAATAATTTTTTTAAGTGATGTTATTTTAACTCTTTTAAAAACGATATATCTGAATAAGTCCACTACATATAAAACATTGCACAGAATGACTTCAGAATCTTATTTCTGATGGACAATTTGCTATAGCTAAAAATACATTCTCACCAAAGTGGTGACAAATACTCTACTTTTTGATGGTAAAATGCTATCAATTATCAAAGCAATGGAAAATTCCAAAGAATTAGTACCGGATTGGTGATATTTCTCCAATTGGTCTGAAATACCATTTTTACCGGTAATGTTTCACTACTTTGGTGAGGATGCTTATTTTTTGCCCAGTTTTTACAGTGTAGAGCACTTGATATAACATCAATTACATAAATACACACTTTGTGTCAAATAAGTCGCTTATTATAGATGAGAAAACAGAATCCTAGCGAACATGAAGAAAAAGAAAGATTTTTTTACAGTAGAAACATTTGGTGGCAAAAAAAAAAAAAAAAATCCACACAAAAGTAGTGGCAAATTCTCTCACTTTTTGCTCGCAAAATGCTATCAATAGCCAAACCAATGGAGACATTCTCCTACGAATTACCACGGCATTGCTGATAGTTTCTCCAATCGGGCTTCTTTGTTCAATTGGGGCTTCAATGTTCCATCACTTTGGTGAGGATGATTTTTTTCTCTTTTTTTGTCAAGCGTTTTACAATGTAAATCTTTTGATATATCAGATTCATTTATAAACACTGTATCAAATAACTCGGCTAATATAGACTGAAATAAGAGGGGGGGAATATAGATGAGAGAAAAAAACATCCCAGCGAATATGAATAAAAACAAAATATATTTTTTTTGTTTTCGCTGGAAAACGTTTGATGGCAAAAAAACATTCTCACCAAAGTGGTGGGTAAATTCTCTCACTTTCCGATGATAAAAATGCTATCAATAGACAAAACAATTGATAATTTTCATTAGCCCTAGATTGCTGAATATTTCTTTCATGCAATTTTCCACTAATTTGGTGAGAATGTTTTTATCAAGTTTTTTTTTTTTTTTTTGCAGTGTGGAGCGTTTGATATCATATCAGATGCATTAATAAACACGTTGTGCCAAATAACATAGTTAATATTATAGATTAAAAAAAATAAGCCGGATAATATTCATGAGAAGAAAAAAAAATACCCAGCGAGGATGAATAAAAATATTTTTTTTAAATTTGAAATTGATGATTCTCATTATTCAGCATTTGCTCTTTGATTAAAGCGGTAAAAGTTCCTTCTCGACTTCATCGTCACTGCTGCTTGCATCGCTCAATTCTCCATCCTTTTGTTCTACTTTCTTCACAATACAAGTGTTTCCGTACGCATAGGTGTGTATCGAATCAGAACATACCCATCGCTTATCATCTCCTGCACACAACGCCAATTTGCACTGCTTAACACTGAATATTTCGTGCAGATCGCTTTTAAGCGCTGGGACTGTAACTCTTTGGAAGGGATTCACTTCGTTTAGGCAGTCGTGAAAATTGCTGTGTGTGAGTTGTTTTTCCGTAGCTGTTCTCAGTGTTCCTTTCGCTCCCTTCTTATTGATAGTTTCACCAATCTTCCCTATGAGTAGTGAATAGACCTTAGAAGCTAAACCAACGAAAATTCTGATTGGTATCGATGATGTCTCATCTTTAAACTTTCCTGGCACCGATTGATTTTCAGTGGAAAAAAGTGGGTGTTCCTTCGGATACGAGCTGAAATCGAACCAGCTCCTTAGATCGGCATCTTCAGCAATATCTTTGTAGAGATCGTCGGTTTTCACATGCAACAAAAAACTGTCTGTGTCGCTGAAAACCATGGTGACTCGGTCTTTGAATTTAGCCTTGATCACCTTGAAGAAGAAGCTATACATATGGCTTTTACTGTAATCCAAGACTGTGAATCCCGCTGAAATTGGTCTATTCATGACTATATTTGGTTTTGCACTGTAGACTGCAATCAAATCGGGACTGAAGACTTTAAAACTTTTAAAACTCGGTTTTGATGTTGCCTTCAAGAAATCATTCTCATTCCAGATGAATGTCATCTTTTCCCTCTTTCGGAGATTCTCGAGACACTTTCCGAAAATGCAGTTGTTGAACCTCTTAAACATATTTTTTGAACGTAGATGTTGCCGCCTTCCTTCGCTCGTTATTTCCAGCAATGTAATTTGCTAGCCAAGGGCGTTGGTCGAATTTTAGGATTCTGTGGACGGCCTTCAAGCGGAGTCCTAGCTCGAGATAGAGTTTCAAAGTGAGGGCATGTACCACGTAGTTGCGCTTTGGATGGAATGTGGTCAACAATTTCGGCTGCCTGCTTCCCTTGTGAAACTTGTTTCTGCGGCTGTAGTCGGAGAGCCAACCTTTAGGAATCTTCTGCCTCATCGGAGCGAGCGGATATTCGTCGTGTAAAGGTTGAAGTCCTTTAGGATAGGTTAGAGTCACCGATAAAATGAATCCCTCATTATCTGTTTCCGAAATTGCATGCGGGTCAAACGCTGCGATTTCAGCACGATTCAGCCAACGATAGTTTCCAATTGGTAAGTATTTCCCGAGGCAGAAACTGTAGAGGGAATTAGCATCGATCAGCATCAGATAGGATTCGTCACTTTTTTGGAACTGGCGGCGCTCGTCTTGGAGTAGACTTTTCCTGCATCTCGCCGATTGCTGTTGCCAGCCTGACAAATCGATGGTTCTGAACGATCTTCCAAATTTTCCAGGTATCTATTTTCGCTTCACAATATCTCTTGCTCACCAAACTTATTCCACCTCTGATTCCAGATTCAATTGTTGTAAACATGTCCAGGTCTGTTATCAATTCGACTCGAGCTCTCGTTTCCAGCAGACACGCTGTCCAACTGAGGCCGGAACTGGTGAAAAAGTGCAGCGGGTCGAGATGAAACGTGTCCAAAGCCATTCGTCGAAAACTCTCAAACAAATCCGTCAACAGAAGGCAGTCCACAGCTAGGTAGATCTTGAGATAATCCCTGAACGAATTGCAGCCCAGCGTTTGATAAATGTAATGGGTGCGCTCATAGTCGCTCTCCGAAATTCCCTCTTGGGTCAGATTGTTGTAAAAATCTTCTCTTTTTGGAAGTCCGATGTTGCGATCCTCGAGAATGTGAAATGAGTTTAAAAACTGATACGGAAACGAGGCTTTCTGGCTGAGCAGATCAAGGATGTGTTCATCGTAGGGAGGTGGACGGCTACTGTTGCTGCAGAATGCTTGGCGTAGGTATGGAAAGCTCGCTATCCCTCCTTCATCTTTCAACTCTTTGGTCAACGACTGAAGACTAGCTCCGAGGAATTCAAAACTGTCCAAGAATACTGTCTTATCTATCGAGAAGCTCAATAAACGGGTTCTGCTTCGTCCAAAAGCTGTCAGTCGACGTTTTCGTCCTGTGATTTTCTGATCTTTCTGCAGAAAAGTTCCAACCGACTTCAGCAGAATGTTCCAATCGTAGACGGCTCCACCGTGAGCAACTGCGAAAATGTTTTTTCGCAGCCTGGCAGAGAGATTGCAGCTGCAATGTGCGGCACCACGAACTCGGGATGTAACGTGGCAATGATCAATTACGATGTTTGCTCTATCGGAATCTGAAAATGGTTGCCTGCATATGCAGCACTCCGTAGCAGATTCTCTCATTTGTCGGTACTCGCTTTCGTTAAGGTCGTGTGGTGCTATCTTGTCCAATTCCAGCAGCAATATGTCTTGCTCTGCCATCAGGCGAGAAAGAAGTACTGAGGCCACGTCTTCTGACTCGCTTTTAGCCACGTAAATTACCGGCGCTTTGACGAGTCGTTGCAGGTAAAAGTCAACGATTGTGTAGCAAAAGGCTACACACACATGCTTTGATTCTTTGTGAGTGAATGACCTCCTTGTAGCATCCGGGATACATCCTGCAATTGGTTGTAGAATCGATTCCGTGTCAAAAAAAAATGCAAAATCGGACTGGGATCTGTTTGTTAAATTCTCGAAACTGCATGAATCTTTGTTCCCATTTAGGCATGCTGATTTTCTGGATCGGTCTTTCTCGGCAATGATCGATGTGAGCGATGTAATTGTGTTTCCAGCTGAATTTGCGAAAGCATCGAATGCAAATCCCTCCATTTTTGTTGCACCCGGTCATCGCAGATTGAACAAAACGTCGAATGTCAGTTATCAAACAATAATGGGAATGTGTCTTCAAACTGTAGAGCAACAGGTAGATAGTATGCAGTCGGAGATGCTTGTATTTTGAAACGTAAACTGGAAACAGTTCTCCATTTTCGAAACCTATGACGACCAATGCGATGCTCTTGTTGAGAGTTTCAAACTTTCGAATACCATTTCCATCGACTGGGTATGATATTCCTTGCAGATTGAAATATGTCTCGTAGGTTTTATAGGGTCCTACCCGCTCTCGGTTTCTCTTTTGCGGGAACAGGTGAGCGATGATCGAGTAGAGAAAGCAACGATCGTCTCTCAAGTTGAAAATGTTCAGCAAGTATCGATTGTTTTGTAATTTTGCTGGCAATCTGACGTATCTAGAACCACCTCTGACCATGGTTGAGATGACTTTACGATGATTTCCAGCGGGTGCAGCAGATATACGTTGAAATGGGTTGTATTTTAAAACACCGATCCTTATCCTAAGAAATCTGTCAAACTTCCAATTACTCGACTCCGCTTGGTAATTGTGCATTGAGTTAATTATCTTCGCAATGGCTCCCTTCACGAGTCTGATCAACTGGCACTCGCTACGTAACCATGCTCTCGATGTTTCTTGTTCTCTCCCCATTGCAATTTCCTTGCTCTCTCCTGCAGTTGAAGTATCTCTTTCGAACTGTAGCTCGGCCTCCACCCAGAACTTCAGGCATTTCTTCGTTTTTAAACGTTTGCTCAACACTGCAGATATCTGTGCACTGCTTTTCTGTATCGTTTCGCTAAAATGAAATGGGTTTGAGATTGGTAATTCGATGATTTCAGCTGCATTATTAAAACAAGTTTCGCTGATAATGCAGGGAAATGAAGAACTATTCGTCGACGATTCGACTGTCTGTGCACTGATTTTCGGTTCTTCTTTCAATTCCGTGTGTTCTTTCATCGAACGATCAGTCATCGAGCCGGCCAATCCATCCCCGCTCACTCGCAACAAGCGGTCTGTTTCACTAATGATTGGTGATGGAGAGAGATGAAATCGAACCTGGTGTGCCGCATAGGCTCTGATGGTTGTAAATTTCTTTCTAAAGTGGCATCTTTCGCATCCGTGCATGGTAGCTATGTGTTTAGTTAAGTGGGAGCGAAACTTGAATGCTTCTTGGCAAAATCTGCAGGGAAAACTTGCTAGACCCGCACACCTATGTTTTGCATACCTCCAACTCACAAAATCTCTCTTGCATGATTGGCAGAAAGTTCTTTTCACAATTGTTGTTTTGTTCTTCTTCACTTTGCTGTTTGTCACACTTTCCGAGCAAATAGTACCTTTCGAGGAGGTCGAAGAACACTGTTCTTGTAACTGTTTTCTCCTCTCACTTTTTACACATTTTACTGAGAAAAAAGAAGTTTTTTTTGTCCCGCTGCTTTCCGAACATTTTTTCCTTCTCCTTCAGCGGTTCTGCGAACGAGTGTTTCCAATGGAGATTTCCACTCTTTCTGACTTTCTCCTTCATCTTCTCCTGCCTCTTCATCTCCTTCTCCATATACTTGTTCTGCTTCTTCCTCAACGTCAGTTATATCGTCATATTCTGGGAGCTGTAATGGGTTTGATGAGGATTTAGGTTGTTTTCCACTTCCTTTGTTGTCGCCCTGCTCTTCTTTATCATAATCTTCATCATCGGACAGACTTATCCATTCAACATAGGGTTGAGACTGTGCTTGAGACGGTTTTGAATCCATCACAGCATCTCCTTCGAGAATCGTTTCAAGTGGTTGTCTTCTTTTCGGAACCGGCTGCTGCTTTTTCCGACCCCTCGCTGAAGGCGGTGGAAAAATCGATGGTGATCGTTCTGCAGCGGATGTCGATGCTGGTTGCCAGTCATCAGCTGATTCTTTTGCAATTGATTCTCCTTTGCGACGAACCAATGGAGCAAAAATGACTTTGGCCACCGATTTTGCAGCATCAGCACGAAATTTCTTCGCAGCACCTTGCCCTGCTCCTCGATGAGAAGTGCCTCTCTTTCTGCCTCTGCCTATAGCCGTTTCGAGTTTCTTCTTCTGCTGTTGAGATGACGCATCTATCCCCCCTGATTCCAAAGGAAACAGAGTGTCCATCAGCTTCTCATTAGAAAGACAAGTCATATCTGATGACGACTGTTGTGGTGCAGTTGGATTGCTCTGCATCGCCGAGGGCAATGAAAAAGGGAGCAGTAAATGATGTTGCGGTAATGGCTTAGCAGATTGTGACAGCAGCTGCATGTTGCTCGGGTTCTTCTGCTCGAAACGTGAACCGACATCAGCTGCTCCAGAATCACTTCCGCTCGAAAAGACACTATCTGCACCGGACGGAGTCGGAGCGTAATCTTCAACGTGATCAATTCCTTCAGAGGTCGGCTCCAAAAATGACCTGACATATTGTTCACAGGTCTGAAGAGTTGCTTTCACTTCTTGCCACCTAGAAGAAGATGGATCTACAAGAACTTGGATCCTACAAGAACTGGGCAGCGTTCGACATCGCGTGCGCCGATGCTACTCGACGAACCCGACAACGTTAGCCGCCGTTCCCTTCGCAAGGAATTGGTAATGATCCTTCCGCAGGTTCACCTACGGAAACCTTGTTACGACTTTTGCTTCCTCCTTGAGTTCCTTCATGGTTTTCAGTCTATCCTTGCAATTGTGGCCATGCTATTCAACTTCTATTCTGGTGCAGATCCTCTTTTTTCCAGTTCAGGCCAAGTGATAAATGTAATGGGTGCGCTCATAGTCGCTTTCCGAAATTCCCTCTTGGGTCAGATTGTTGTAAAAATCTTCTCTTTTTGGAAGTCCGATGTTGCGATCCTCGAGAATGTGAAATGAGTTTAAAAACTGATACAGAAACGAGGCTTTCTGGCTGAGCAGATCAAGGATGTGTTCATCGTAGGGAGGTGGACGGCTACTGTTGCTGCAGAATGCTTGGCGTAGGTATTGAAAGCTCGCTATCCCTCCTTCATCTTTCAACTCTTTGGTCAACGACTGAAGACTAGCTCCGAGGAATTCAAAACTGTCCAAGAATACTGTCTTATCTATCGAGAAGCTCAATAAACGGGTTCTGCTTCGTCCAAAAGCTGTCAGTCGACGTTTTCGTCCTGTAATTTTCTGATCTTTCTGCAGAAAAGTTCCAACCGACTTCAGCAGAATGTTCCAATCGTAGACGGCTCCACCGTGAGCAACTGCGAAGATGTTTTTTCGCAGCCTGGCAGAGAGATTGCAGCTGCAATGTGCGGCACCACGAACTCGGGATGTAACGTGGCAATGATCAATTACGATCTTTGCTCTATCGGAATCTGAAAATGGTTGTCTGCATATGCAGCACTCCGTAGCAGATTCTCTCATTTGTCGGCACTCGCTCTCGTTAAGGTCGTGTGGTGCTATCTTATCCAATTCCACCAGCAATTTGTCTTGCTCTGCCATCAGGCGAGAAAGAAGTACTGAGGCCACGTCTTCTGACTCGCTTTTAGCCACGTAAATTACCGGCGCTTTGACGAGTCGTTGCAGGTAAAAGTCAACGATTGTATAGCAAAAGGCTACACACACATGCTTTGATTCTTTGTGAGTGAATGACCTCTTTGTAGCATCCGGGATACATCCGGCAATTCGTTGTAGAATCGATTCCGTGTCAAAAAAAATGCAAAATCGGACTGGGATCTGTTTGTAAAATTCTCGAAACTGCATGAATCTTTGTTCCCATTTAGGCATGCTGATTTTCTGGATCGGTCTTTCTCGGCAATGATCGATGTGAGCGATGTAATTGTGTTTCCAGCTGAATTTGCGAAAGCATCGAATGCAAATCCCTCCATTTTTCTTGCACCCTGTCATCGCAGATTGAACAAAACGTCGAATGTCAGTTATCAAACAATAATGGGAATGTGTCTTCAAACTGTAGAGCAACAGGTAGATGGTATGCAGTCGGAGATGCTTGTATTTTGAAACGTAAACTGGGAACAGTTCTCCATTTTCGAAACCTATGACGACCAATGCGATGCTCTTGTTGAGAGTTTCAAACTTTCGAATACCATTTCCATCGACTGGGTATGATATTCCTTGCAGATTGAAATATGTCTCGTAGGTTTTATAGGGTCCTACCCGCTCTCGATTTGTCTTTTGCGGGAACAGGTGAGCGATGATCGAGTAGAGAAAGCAACGATCGTCTCTCAAGTTGAAAATGTTCAGCAAGTATCGATTGTTCTGTAATTTTGCTGGCAATCTGACGTATCTAGAACAACCTCTGACCATGGTTGCGATAACTTTACGATGATTTCCAGCGGGTGCAGCAGATAGATGTTGAAATGGGTTGTATTTTAAAACACCGATCCGTATTCTAAGAAATCTGTCAAACTTCCAATTACTCGACTCCGCCTGGTAATTGTGCATTGAGTTAATTATCTTCGCAATGGCTCCCTTCACTAGTCTGATCAAATGGCACTCGCTACGTAACCATGCTCTCGATGTTTCTTGTTCTCTCTCCATCGCAGTTTCCTTGCCATCTCCTGCAGTTGGAGTATCTCTTTCGAACTGTAGCTCGGCCTCTACCCAGAACTTCAAGCATTTCTTTGTTTTTAAACGTTTGCTCAACACTGCAGATATCTGTGCACTGCTTTTCTTTATCGTTTCGCTAAAATGAAATGGGTTTGAGATTGGTAATTCGATGATTTCAGCTGCATTGTTAAAACAAGTTTCGCTGATAATGCAGGGAAATGAAGAACTATTCGTCGAGGATTCGACTGTCTGTGCACTGATTTTCGATTCTTCTTTCAATTCCGTGTGTTCTTTCATCGAACGATCAGTCATCGAGCCGGCCAATCCATCCCCGCTCACTCGCAACAAGTGGTCTGTTTCACTAATGATTGGTGATGGAGAGAGATGAAATCGAACCTGGTGTGCCGTATAGGCTCTGATGGTTGTAAATTTCTTTCTAAAGTGGCATCTTTCGCATCCGTGCATGGTAGCTATGTGTTTAGTCAAGTGGGAGCGAAACTTGAATGCTTCTTGGCAAAATCTGCAGGGAAAACTTGCTAGACCCGCACACCTATGTTTTGCATACCTCCAACTCACAAAATCTCTCTTGCATGATTGGCAGAAAGTTCTTTTCACAATTGTTTTGTTCTTCTTCACTTTGCTGTTTGTCACACTTTCCGAGCAAATAGTACCTTTCGAGGAGGTCGAAGAACACTGTTCTTGTAACTGTTTTCTCCTCTCGCTTTTTACACATTTTACTGAGAAAAAAGAAGTTTTTTTTGTCCCGCTGCCTTCCGAACGTTTTTTCCTTCTCCTTCAGTGGTTCTGCGAACGAGTGTTTCCAATGGAGATTTCCACTCTTTCTGCCTTTCTCCTTCATCTTCTCCCGCCTCTTCATCTACTTCTCCATATTCTTGTTCTGCATCTTCCTCAACGTCAGTAATATCGTCATATTCTGGGAGCTGTAATGGATTTGATGAGGATTTAGGTTGTTTTCCACTTCCTTTGTTGTCGCCCTGCGTTTCTTTATCATAATCTTCATCATCGGACAGACTTATCCATTCAACATAGGGTTGAGATTGTACTTGAGATGGTTTTGAATCCATCACAGCATCTCCTTCGAGAATCGTATCAAGTGGTTGTCTTCTTTTCGGAACCGGCTGCTGCTTTTTTTTCCGACCCCTCGCTGAAGGCGGTGAAAAATCGATGGTGATCGTTCTACAGCGGATGTAGATGCGGTTGCCAGTCATCAGCCGATCTTTTTGCAATTGATTCTCCTTTGCGACGAACCAATGGAGCAAAAATGACTTTGGCCACCGATTTTGCAGCATCAGCACGAAATTTCTTCGCAGCACCTTGCCCTGCTCCTCGATGAGAAGTGCCTCTCTTTCTGCCTCTGCCTATAGTCGTTTCGAGTTTCTTCTTCTGCTGTTGAGATAATGCATCTATCCCCCCTGATTCCAAAGGAAACAGAGTGTCCATCAGCTTCTCATTAGAAAGACAAGTCATATCTGATGACGACTGTTGTGGTGCTGTTGGATTGCTCTGCATCGCCGAGGGCAATGAAAAAGGGAGCAGTAAATGTTGTTGCGGTAATGGCTTAGCAGATTGTGACAGCAGCTGCATGTTGCTCGGGTTCTTCTGCTCGAAACGTGAACCGACATCAGCTGCTCCAGAATCACTTCCGCTCGAAAAGACACTATCTGCACCGGACGGAGTCGGAGCGTAATCTTCAACGTGATCAATTCCTTCAGAGGTCGGCTCCAAAAATGACCTGACATATTGTTCACAGGTCTGAAGAGTTGCTTTCACTTCTTGCTGATTTACCAGCTGTAAAAAGCTCTCAAAGGTAGCTGCTGGACTTTTGAAGATTATGATGATGGATTTCACATGATTTAGCGGTTGCTTTTCGTCCCAGTTGAAACGAATGATTCGGTGTTCCACTCTGATGTCTGTAAATGTTTTGCCTTCTTTTTTAAACTCGATGCTGTTCGTGCAAATATCAGAAATGTGGTCGAAGTCCTGCTGAACCCAACCTTCTTCTCTGGCATACTTTAAAGCATTTCCCTGCTGCAAGCGTGCAGCGTGGAAAAACCTGTCCAACTTCTGATCGAAACGTTCGTAAAAGTCGCTCAACACATTTTTGAAGAACAGAATCAACTGCGGAATGTACTCGTGTGGAATCGACACTTTCTGCGCACCATCCATTTTATTAGATCGAGGAGCATGACTGCTGCTGCCCTTATCCTTCGTAGACTCTAGATCCTTGTATTTCACGATCTGAAGAAATTTGGATTGTTTATCACTACTCTCCGTCGAAAAGAATTCGAGAGTTATTTCTTATCAACTGTTTCTTGGCCGTAAGTTTTGGGAGCGGTTGGAATGCAACAATGTGCGTTCCAAATTTCTTCTGCGTGGCTGGATTCTTGCTGCTTGCTCTGATTTCCCGACGACACTACCACAAATGACTTTGAAGACATGATCAAATTTGTCAATTTACAGATTCTAGCACTCGTAGCGTTTCTCTATAGCTTTTCCAGTACCTGACTATGAATCTCGATGATCTGCAATTGATGATCGGCTCACGACAAAAAATATGCGACTGATCTGACCAATGCTTTGCTGTGTAATGCTAAGAGTGATCCTATGAAGGAAACTGCTTGCCTCAACACATATGATTTCATTGCACAGTTGCGCGTGGAGAGGGTTGATGGAACAGAAATTCAACAACATGCACGCATGCAAAAGGTGGTGATCTATAGCTATACAATGCAATAAAACATATAAGAAACCAACCAATCATATTCTTGAGACCAAGGTCAACTCCACCTCCTCAACTTATTTATTTGCTTGAAAACAAGAGATACCTACCCCCTTTTTTTTCTTTTTGCGACGATCTGCTATGGGACCAGTGATTTTAGATGCAATGTCATGGTGGAGGATTTCAGGTCAAAAACACCAATGCAAAATTGCGCCATGTTTTCACAATGGTTGGTTAATATACTCCGCCTTCAATATGTAAGGCTAAAGTGCTCTTCTGTCACATCAATATGAAAGAGTTGGAAAATTCTGAAGTCAACAAGTCGTCACTCATCAGTCTATTTATAGAAAATTGAACTCTGCAGCACGTCGTTCAAATTTGCTTCGAATTCCAAAACCCCGCACAATTCCCCCCTCTTACAAAAGATTGCCAGGCAGCATGAACTTCAAATTAGATATATGAAATAAAAAAAGGAAAAAAAAGGGAAATATACCTATATTGAAATCTTGATTGTATAACCTTTAATATTAAAGATTCATTTAAATTATAGAACAATAACAAATTTTACCCTTATTCAACAAAAGAGCAAATAAAGTCAAAAATTTGAAAACATTTTGTGAGGCTGCAAGCTTCTTTAAAACCATGCTTTAATTTCAGGTATGTCGCACCCTCTCCAGTGACATTTCTCTGTCTGGCAAAGTGTGTCATACACACGAATTCCGATGGATTTTCATCCAAACGAGTTGGTAAGGGTAAGTTTCTGAGATTTTGACCTGCCTCTTTGTAAATTGTTCTCACTTCACTATCTGGTAATATCAAGTCTTCGAGATTTATCACTCTCCAATTCATACGAATTCCTTTCAATTGCGGATTTAACAGCGAAGTGAGAAATCTCATTTTTTCTGCACCCTTAACTATTAAATTTCCACATTCGTATTGATGCAATATCTCATGTAATATATTCATGAGATGCTTATATGGAATACATCCTTCAGTCCAGTTCAGTAAATGAAGCTTCTTGGAAACCCAACGATTGGTGATTTGCAATTTTGGACTCAGACGATGCCAGGGATGGGGTGGATCGAAAGAATAAGTACCTTTTGATAGCACTCGAAAACGAACAGTCGATCGTTTTCTCTTCTGCTAAAAATCACTGTTTTTCCCATTCATTTCTCCAAATATTATACTATCATCTTCTTCACACACTCCACCTTCAGGAACTGAAATGGATTCAAACTCCTGTTGACTGTCGTATTCTTGATTGCTGTCATATTCCTCTGCTGCTTCTTCTTCTTCGTCTTCTTCCACTTCCTCTTGTAAAGAGAAGAGCTCTCCCTCATCCCTTGTCACAGCCGATCGTTTTTCCACTTCATCAATCAACAGCGATACTTCCTTTGCAACCATGAGATTTTTCCTGTCTCTAAATCCATTCAAATCCATTATAGCAAATATTTTAGAATCCTGTATAGCATCCAAGAGAGGTAGTAAGTGAGCTGTAGTATTGGCCATTTTAGCTTCACTACATGTAAAAATTTGACAACTTGATAAAAGTTTCCGAATCTTGGCAGCTGCAGTCTACTCTACTCGTAACTTGATAGTTGGACTTGATCGTTGAACTCGTCTGCAATATCAGCGGTGTTTCCATCCCAACACAGACACGGAAATAACTCTACAGGTCGAACACTCGTAAACATCAATCAAGACGCCGAGAAAGAGCTCCAAAAATTATCAGGAAACGGAGTAGCTCACACAACCTCAAAGCTCGAAGAAGATTTGCTCTATCAACTGAGTTTGAAGCTGTCAGAGACGATGAGGACACAACATCCGATCTTTCTGTAGGCTTTTTTACTGTGTTCCGTTTAACATCGAAGCAATTATTAGACACTTCCGGTGTTTGTGTCGCCATGTGCACACTTTTCGAAATCTTGCAGATCGAACGTGATTCCTCGGAACTATCGTGTTCGTTTGCTACTTGATGACTGCGTTTATTTTTAGAAGATATTATCAATGAAGAGTTTTGTACAGGAAGTTGCTGATGCAAATAAGCCGAATTGAGCAATGCTCCAGCTACGATATGGTCGTCTTCTTATTCTCGATCTGCTATCACTTCTCCAGCCGAAGTAAAAGACATTTCAGGAGATTTCAACTAATTCATATCTATAATTTGCATCTCTGCCATCTACACTACCTATCTCAAATGTCTCGAAAATAATATCAAACTCATCCACTTTGTCAGGAACAAAGTTAACATCTCTTTCTAAAGATATAAATGTCGACTTTTGACATGCTGCCATCTTGCTGAACCATCAGTTAAATCATTTTTCAAACTGAAACAAATCTCTATTCCGACATTCATTCGCAATGGGCAATTAATCCAGGCACAGCCACCAAGATTCTCCGTATCCGAATACTTGAGACAAGTATCTGAAAACAACATCCGAACTGCACATACCTCTTCTTCCAACACGTACAAGGTCCGATTCAGCCCAGTTTTCAGTAACAGTGTCCGAATTTGAGAAGCACTGTGATGAAATATCGTGAAAAGTCTCTCCGATTCGAAGCACACTCTCCCATTCTTGAGGATTTAAATTCATACCAACGATAGAGGGAGCAGACGACTGGTTGTTATCAAAAAACGTGCGAATATCAATGATTGGTTCCCATGTTTCATCCGGTGAAGAACGTGAAAAACAAACAGTCACCCATTCAGTTTCACCAATTGAAATCGATTCAGTGCAATAATTCTGAAGATGAAAAGGACTCCATGCTCTCACAGTTGTTATATTTTCTCCAATCACTTCGTCGAATGTCAGAGTCCCATTTCCATCATTCCAGCTTCATTTATCAATAATTTATCATCAATCCATGACTTCAATTCCAACAATCTCTCAAATTGTTGGAGACTTATACGCATACCTTTGATGGTAGGTTCCAACCTGTTACCATCAGTTGCCGATTTGAAAACTCTTAAATCGAGGCGTAAATCTGGGCATAAATTCGAACAGCAAACGCTTGTCCTTTTTGCATTATCTTCCGATCCCAAAGGTAGAGGTGAAGTACAGTTAATCCTCATTCCACGCAACTATGCTCATCACTGCAGACATGGTTATCTTAATGCCTTTGCGAAAATCCGTGTTGAAAAATGGTAAGTGTGAAGTAACCGAGTGATGACTTCCAAATGGAAGGATATTCCACATCTGCACAGCTATTTATAGATTTTTAAAACTATCTCCTACAATTATTGAGGAAGGGGAAGGGAAATTTGCCATTCCTCAAGACATTGCAAGCGGGTTGAAACAAAACCTATATATGCATTATATGTATCTATGTTTGTTTATTTGTTTGTTTGCTTATTTACCTAATTTACAAACCGTGTACCCGCGAATTTATATTAGTATGCATATAAATGGAACTGTCCTCCGCATGCCGCTTTTTTGAAAACAACCACCTGACGCTGATTCCCCCCTATGCTCCCTACACCTCCCAAATCTAGAAAGGGGGCCGGCGCGAGAGATGGGTGGCATCGGCGCTCTTTTTCGCCATGCACTCGACAACTTTCAAGCATCCTGTTTATATACTCTGCCATTTAAAACACATTGGAACGATGCAAATAATGGACATGCGATGTGGCATCACTTTTTAGACAGAGTTTTCGAAAGATTGATGCGTCTACTACTTATCTCAGATTTCGTTCCAAAACTCAGGAAAATCTCCGTTAAAATAGCAGGTTCAAAATTTCAAGATTAATTCGCCTTCCGTTAATTTTTGTTTCAGGACATGGATACGAATATCAACCAGCTTGTCAGCACTGTTGCCCTTCTGTTTAACCTGTACACGCATCACTAAACTTTTTCCTGCATTTTAGTGCTGAATTTCGGCTGCAATCCCGACTGCAGACAACTCTGTGGGATTGACTTCACTGTTGTGCCCGTATCTTTGGATAATTAGAGTTTCGCACGCTTCTTGGACAAGAGATTAATCAATTTTTTAAATTCACTTCACATAATGTCTATGAAAATTTGACACCTATTGTTTTAATACTTTACCTGAGCCCGCCTATCTGGTCACTATGTTGCAGACATTATTTCTTGAATATAATTGATTTTGATCCATCATGCCGCTCTTGAATCGTTTTAAGTTGTGGGCCTAACTCAGCCTACCTGCCTATCCATTTCTTTGAAAATAATCACAAATTTGTGTTCATGGGTTTTAGTGATTTTCATGGATGCTGTTTTTGCCTATTCTGTTTATGGGTCCACTCAGATTTACCAATTTCCACAGGCATTCCAAGTGACTTGATTCCAACGAACTCATGAGAGTGCCTCAGTGACAACCCAGAAGTAGTTTTTCTTAATTCCAGAATTTTCACGTGATTCGTACATACCTATTACCGTTCTAAATTTTAATTTCTAGTCAGCGATTTATATTTTGTGCTCCGCCTCACTCACTTGGTTAAATTCTGTTTTTGCGTTGATTTTTGTCGAATGTTTCTGTCGTCTTATACCAGTTTGTGTGTGACACTTGTTTGCCATGTATGTTCAGATTGTCAAGGAAAATTTTTTCATGCAGTTTGATTCACTGAGATTTCACCAAAAAATTCCTCATTTGATTTGTGTGACCCTACAGCCATAGTGTCAGAAAAAACATTCAGTGCAAAGCTTTTCAAGATGACTTTCAGCCTAAAATCACACAATTAAGAAACATTTCTCTCATCCTTTTTAACCATTGTTCTCGTTAGTGGCTTTTGGTGAGTGTCAGTAAGACCAAAGGGAATTGCAAATTGAGATTTGAATAGAATTCTCTCTGGGCAATCAGTGATAACGGGACGACTTCAATGAGTGTATCAATGGTTCTAAATATTTAAGAATGAACTTGTCATAAAATGTTGGCACCACTGCGAGGTTTGATGCATTGAGCCCACCACAGGCTCAGTGCCAACGCGCGGAATCCACCCCCAAATATGGCCTATCGTATGAGTGCATGGGAATATTCGTTCTTTATAGTTTGCGGAGCAATACACAATCAACTGCCAGTCATGGATTGACTGGTTTGACTGGAGTCATGGATGCCATTTCAGACAGATGCCAAATTGTTCTCACCTGCATTGTGGCTTTCAAAACTAAATCGGGTAGCCCTTTTCCTCTCATTTATTTTCAGTTCACGTGGAGAGAAATTCACGTGATTAAGGAATTCACGAGGAGAGAAATTCACGTGTTATGGAATTCACATGGTGAGGAATTCACGTGGTGGGGTGATTCATGAACCGAAGGTTGACACTTTCTACATGTTGACAGGCTATTCAACTTCAAAACCAACTATTTTAACGACTGACCTCTTTTCCGCCCAGACTCCAGTGACCTTATTTTTGGGAAAAGACTTCGGTGAGGTCAGTCTCTCTCCTGCTCGTTTTTCCGACAGCGGCGAGATCATGACGGGGGTAGCGCTAATTCCGAGTTGCGAGGTAAATTTTTTCCATTGGAGCAGATGGCAAAGATTTACCTCGCAGCTCGGAGTTAGCGTTACCCCCATCATGATCTCTCCGCCGCGAATGATCGAACTGAAGTGGATTTAACACAAACTTCGATTTTTACCAATCAATTTTCCAGAGATCAGTTCATGGCAACACGCTCTTTGTGTGTGGGAAATGTCATTATATTTTACACTTGAATTACAACACGACACGAATTACAATTACAATTCAAAATCTATGACGACACTATGGTGCATTCACAGGAGGTGTGAGATGTCTGCAGAAATTCTTGGCATGGAGATGTCGGTAGCGATACACGTAGCGGTAATAAAAAATGTCATCACCTTTTGTTATCAGAGATCATATTGTCGATTCATATATTGACTATCGCATGCTTTGGCTAATGTGTGTGCAAACAGTGCATGTCAGAAGTTGTCAAGAAATTTAAAGGTGTGAAAAAAAAAACACATGAAAGGTATATGCAGGGTATCTCAAAAGTCACCCTCCAGCTGCGGATATCTGTGTAATGTCTGCTTTCGGTTGCGTTTTAAGGGGGTCGCCGGAAAAGCGTCAACACGGAATAGCCCCAACACGGAAAATCGTCAAGAAATCATTTTGTCATGGAACGGAAAAGCGTCAACACGGAAAAGCCCCAACACGGAAAAGCGTCAACACGGAATAGCGCCAACACAGAAATTTCCCGACACGGAAAAGCGTCAACACGGAATGTCCCCAACACGGAATAGCATCAACACGGAAAAGCCCCAACACGGAAAAGCGTCAACACAGAAAAGCCCCAACACAGAAAATCGTCAACAAATGCACTGAAATTCCGGAGCTTGACATTTTTTGTCACAAACCGGAATTGCACAGTTTGCAGATTTCATGCCTGGTGACGGGGACCAATGCGGTGGTGTGATGATTTTGCTGGTATCCCAAGGTTGAGCACCGAAATCATAACTGTAACGTGATTTTGTTTGTTTTTTCTCTTGTAACGTATAGCCTAAATAATGGTGTAATCAACTTCGTGAAACTTTGTACAACGTTTTCGGCCCTTTCCTAAATAATAAAGCAGCGAGCAAAGGACTAACATCCACAGTTTCTTGCCCTATGCTATATTGCTATCGCATCGGAATATTACCTCATAAATGATGTAGTTCGGGCTACCAAAGATCAGCGGCGCTAAATGTAAAAAAGTAGTTACCTATTTCTAAGAAATTGACCACGACCATTGCACCCCGAACCAATATACTCTAGTCGTTTTGATGTTCGACCTAAAAACAACAACTCCTTCGACAAGCTAGGATTTCTCAAGAGATCAGCTTGAAACTCCTAGCTAATTTGGTTAAAATTGGATGCTGCATTAAGCTGGAAATCGGTTTTTTGTTTTTCGGGGTTCTCACCCCATTTACACTCGAAGGGGTTAGCGAAAATTCCCATCTTTGTACTCAGCCAAGATATTTGCCGGACACAACCTCATGCCAATTTTGGTTAAAATTGCGTTCCGCTTTAATTCACTTTTTTTGATTCGGGGGGTTCGCACCCCATTTATACTCAAAGGGGTTGAGTGAAAATTCCCACATTCTTCGTACACTCAGCCATTATATTTGCCGGATACTTCCTCATGCCAATTTTGGTTCAAATTGCGTTCAGCTGCAGTTTACGTTTTTGTTTCGGGGGGTTCGCACCCCATTTACACTCAAAGGGGTCGAGCGAAAATTCCCATCTTGGTACTCAGCCAAGATGTTTGCCGGATACTTACTTATGCCAAATTTGGTTTTTTAGCGAATTTTGGCCAACGTTTTTGTTTCGGGTGGTTCGCACCCCATTTACACTCGAACGAAAATTCCCATCTTCGTACGCAGCCAAGACATTCACCGGATTTTGCCATGTGCCAACTTTGGTTAAAATTAGACTTTGCGTTCCGATGCAAATCACTTTTTTGTTTCGGGGGGTTCGCACCCCATTTACAGTCGAAGGGTTTGAACGAAAATTCCAATCTTCGAATTCAGCCAAGATATTTGCCGGACACTGCTTCCTGCCAAAATGTTGTTGTTCGGTTGTTTCTCCGTTAGATAGGCGATCCATTTTTCAGGCGATCGAGATTGCCTTTTTTAAACAGAAAGAGAACGCCTTGCGCTTTCCTTCTTTATTGGCCTTTATGGCATCGGTTGCCGATGGATTCCAGTTTCAGTGCCGTTTCCAAAAACGGAGAAAGTTGCTTAATGTCTCCAAAAATAAACAATATTCCCCCAAATGAATATGAAATACCTGGATTAGACTCATGAAAGTGCCTGGAGATTAATTCAGAAAATTGCACCGAAAATCATGCTTCATCAAACAGAATTAAGAAAATTGGTTCCATCTTTTTTGGAATTCCTGTTGCACTGCGCATTAAAAGGCAAAATATTTCGACAGAACGATTCGAGGTTGAGTGCATAGTTGAACATCAAACGAAAAGCAACCATTTGCTTCTTCTTTAAGCAGCTTCAATAACCGTAGGCCTACCACTTCCACCGCAGCCCATGACAAAACAAATTTTTCGATGGGGGGCATTTACCGCCAGACTCCAAAAATATAATGTTCGTCTATATATGTGTTGTCTCAATCTTCGTGTTTTTGTTTATCAAGAACGCTTAGACACCTCCCGATGAATAATTCCGCATTCAATGTCGTCACATGCCAATTTTTCTTTCAACGTCTCGATTCCCAAAACGAAAACAAGCTGCTGGTGTCCATGGTCATTGCTTTCTTTGCTATCATTATTTCTGTTATCATTTCCCCTTTTTACATTCTTCTCAATATATGAAAATAATTAGTCACGCCACTACCTTCTTCTCATTCATTATCGCTTACATCAAAATTAGGGAAATCCGGAACCAACAAATTTGGGATAAAATCCACATGCTCGCCTGTGGCTTTTTCCTCAAACAGTTCTGCAAAAGACTCATCTGATGGCGATATTTCGGGTTTCCAAGACTATTTTCTTTAAATTTGTGCAAAACACGAACCACTGCCGTTGTTCTTCTCCTTGCGAACATATCTCTTTTTTATGAAAGTCAGCTGCAATATCATGCATAAAGAGTAATGATCTCCAAAGCAGGTGATCCAGTTAAATGCTTTTCAATTTCATTCTCTTGTACTTCAATGTCTTTAATTGCAAATCTTGGACATCTAAAAAAGCAATTATCGTGCATGTCAATTCCTACCGCGAAAAATTCTCGAGAAGAGTGATAAAAAGGCAATCCCATGATGTGACACACACATACCAAAAAATCTCAAAAGACACGGATGTCTGGTGTGCGGTTGCGGAATGTTTAATTCCAACTATGCTGTTAACATAATCAAAGTAATCACACATTTCCTAATGATAACCCTACAGCGCTTGTCCTTCATGTACAGGGCGTTCCACTTAAAAGAGGCCATATGATGTATATTTTCAATATTTGCCCTTTTTCTGGTCCAGGCTTGCCAAAGGCTTGCTTAATTGAAAATATGGTTGGTGCTTGACATTGTGTTCACTGTCGATCAACTCATTTTTGTGGTGGAGAACTTCGTGAAACTGAGTCGACGTAAGTATAAGAGGGAATCCTTTAAACAACGTT
>JASGXE010015124.1:0-33662 GCA_030068105.1 Sinentomon sp. SZTP_YWyxl | reverse complement strand
ACTGCCAAACTCATATTTGTTATTTTTGCATCATGACAATCTGTAGGTAGATACCTACTTTCTAGCACAAAACAACTAGGTAAGCTCAATTACAAACCAATCTTCATCCATGGCAAGGCCCGATCCACCAATTATATCACCAAGGCCAGAGTAGAATAACGATGATTGAAATGACTGCTGAGCTGCATCTGGTGGCTTTTTATCAGATTTACGTCTTCCATACTTATTCCATTTGCCAAAACTCATGCTCTGGGTTTAAAAGGAACAGCTCCAACCTCCAACTCTGCGGTATTTAGTCACCTAAAACTAAAGTCCAGTAGGCTATCAGCTGTGAAATACAAGAACCTAAACGATTCACAAAGAAAAAACAACACAAAATGTTCAACAAGATGAAGGGAGCAGGATGTCTGAAACCCAGAAAACCTGCCCAAATTACCTCACGGGCAAAAAAAATCGAGCAACATCAAAGTTTCTCATTTTAGTTCATAGAAATAGGCATATGCCTTGATAGGCACCTGCCTAATTCTGTAGTGGTAAACTCCGGTAAAAAGATTCCTATCTGATTTTTATGCTGCCAGTAATGCCAGTGATATGGAAAAGATTTTGTTCCATGAAATAAGATGTCGTTTGAAACACTTTTTCCCAAAATCAGTTCCCGCGAAAAGTTTCTGCTTTTCCCAAAATCAGTTCCTGCAAAAAGTTTGCTGCAAGCAGCAGTCACTATTTTTATTGATTCTTGCAGGGATAACCACATCACCCCAAGCATGGATGTCCTCGCCCTCGAAACGTGATAGCCATCGGAGGACCAGGGCTGCAAAAAGTCGGGAGCACGAGAGCATTGCTCCCGGGACCGTTGGGGGCCGACCGGGATCGAAATTGGGCTGGGGAGAAAAAAAAAAGCTCTCCAACTTTTTCGTCCGAGATGGAAAAGACATGCAAATCGGCGAGCGACGAAAACTTTGATTTTTGGGACAAAATCGGGCAGACCAGCAAAAGAAAGCTGACGAGCAAAAAAAAAAGCTCTTCGGCCAAAATTTGACCAGGCTCCAAAATCCGTGCTCCAGGGCTCCAAACGACTTTTTGCAGCCCTGCGGAGGACTTCAATGTCCAGAGTATTTTTTTATATGACTGCCCCCGATCCGTACTTGCAAAACAGCAAGACCAATAATTATTGAAAAGAGCCAAAGTGTAACAAGCAGAATATTAGAATGGCAAAGCAACCCCGTCAAGAAGACAATGTGAAGTCAGATCACTTGTCACGGATGTCAGGACAGCAAGTGAAAATTTGGTGTCGGAGAAAATGCTCACGACAAAGAAAAATAGGGGAATTTACCGTACGAACCACTTTCGTGATGCAGCCAGGGGTCTGTATTGTTGAAAAATGAAAATCAAGCCGCGTGCTGAAAAATCGACGATTCGGAAGCAGTTGATGAAGTCTCAAACAAATCGACCACATCCAGAAAAAATCACAGAAGGTGACGGTTTGCCAGCGGCATCGACAGTGTTGCCAAAAAAATTTAAAAATAAAGAAACTTATTTCACATCAAAGTGTGTATGAAAACAATGTGCATGTCAAAAGTACGTACCGTTTGTCTGTTGCATGAAAATGGCAATCATCTAACACTCATCTCCTCATGCATACCCATTCACAATCTCAAAAATACACAAAAGTGGAAAAAAAAACGCAATAAAATAGAACTTCCAAGCAGAAAGGGATGGAGGTAAAAAAACAAACAAACAAATAAGAAGCAAAGAAACAAAAGGAAAGAGAAAACAGAGGCAGAAAAGGGGGATCTGAGATTTTGAAAGAAATTTCACAATTTACATTTCCAGGACAATATTCGGGAATGAAAGAATATGGAGGATGTCTTGGAGGTGGATAAAGAAATTTGAAGCAGTAAAGGTGAAATTTTAGAGGAACGTACGGGGGGACCACCACCAGTGACTACTGAGGGAAAGGCCCTTGCTAGCGCCGGCGAGAGGGTGGCAATCCGGAAAAGCGAGGGAGTCAGGAAGAACGGCTTCGCCAGCGTCGCAACTTTTCCCAGCTGGTGAAAAAGGTTTTGCACTACCAGAGGGGGGGCCGAAATGGGCCGGTTCCGGGCAGGTTGGTTAGGTCTGGGATGGGCCCCGCCCGTTCCCAGAACAATTTTCAACCCCATGATTGCACCAGATCGAATAGGGCCCACAGGAAGGTTAAGAAAGGGGATATTTTGAGACGAATGTGACAACGAGTTTGGGAAAACTTCCAGTCAAAAGTTCTTGGAATGAATAATATTGGATGTTTTAGAAGGTTGAAAAGGAGAATTTGAAAGCATGGTCTGTGAAATTAAGAGGAGAGAAGGGGAAAGACATACCAGACCTGATGTTGAAAATCTTACAAGGAAAGCCTGAACTAGAAGTTCAAGAGTGGTGGAATTAGAGAGGAAAGCATTGAAAGAGCCGGTGGGAAAAATCGCTTTACAAAAGTGCTCTGCGTTCTTTTTCAATTGGAATGAGTGAGATTGGAAAGGATCCCAGATTTCAGGCAACCAGGAGGGGAGGAAAGTGAAATGAAGAATTTCCTTGGTTGAGGAAACAAGTTTTAAGGTTGTTTTGAGGAGCTTGGAAGTAAAGGAATGAATTTCCAGGACAGGTGGAGAATGTAACCGATTTTGAGGAGATGAGGGGTAAGACAGGGGAAGAAGGAAGGTTAAGGGAGAAGGGGATGAAGGCGAAAGGGGGAAACTTTGAGCATTTAGGGAAGGCCCCAGAGGCTGATAAAAGAAGATATTGAGCAAGAGCCAGAGGAGATTGGAGGTTTTAAGAACAAGATGAAATAGCATGATATTGAAGAAATATGCCAGGAAGGTTTGAGAAAATAAGAAAGAGGGAGGGTAAAATATTGAGGTCAGATTTACGGAAAAGGAGAGAACTTGAAAAGAGAAAAGAGGTTCATTGTAGAAAAGAAAAAAGAAGATGGAATGAGAGGAAAGATGCAGGAACATAAGAGTGTTGGAAAAAGAAGGCAGTTTTGAAGCCAAGAAAAGGATAATACAGTTCCTTTGTCAAGGAGGAGCGACGATGTGAGAAATTGGAAGGCGTTCACAAGCCAAGGGAAAGAAGGAGGAGGAAGAAAGTGAATGGAAATTGTGTAGTCCGAAACTGCTTTTCCTAAGTTTATACACAAGAAGTGAGACTGATAGGACGGTAATTAGCTGGTAGTGAAGGTCGCCTTTTTTGAACAGAGGCGTAATTCTGCCAGATTTCCACGCCTGGGAAAGCACACGAGAAGGACTTGTTGAAGATAAGATAGAGATAGGCAGAAAATTCCAGAGGGAAAGATTTCAAAAGAGATCCCGGAATTCCATCAGGACCAGAAGATGAGGATTTAGATTTCCGAATAGCAGATGATATAGAAGAAATGGTTATGAGAAAGTGGAAACGGTTTGGAGAAGGAAGGGCTGGAAAGGCAGCAGTATCTGAAGTGGCAGCAGAATATGTGGAAGAAAACTGATGGGCAAAAGCCTTTTTCGGATGGTGAACTTGCTAGGCCATCTTGAAGGTTTAAAGACGGGATACAAACTGCCCCACGGAACCTATTATTTACCTGCTTCCAGGCATTTACAAGGTTCCATGGGAGTTGGAGTTGCATGAGCCAGGCCTGAGAGAAAGACTAGAAAGGAGGTGATTTTCATGGTGAAGTTTTGTAGCAGCGAGGTCGGAACAGAGAGAATCATAGATTCTTGAGTAAAGCTCAGAATAGTGGCGAAATTTGTGGTATTTTCGGCACTGACGAGAAAGATGGCGAATATGCGGGGGGTAACTGAAGGAGAAGGAATTGCTTCTGGGCCTAATGAGGCGAGTAGGTACAAACTGACTGATGCCGTGATGAATTATGGACTCAAAATCACACCAAAGTGGGTTAATGGATGAGTCTATATACCTATCACGAAAAGAGGGAAATGATCTGAGCAGGAATTCAGAAAAACCAACACTGTCCATTCGCTTGAAGTCTCTGATCAGGACAGGCGGCACTAAATCATGAGGTGGGACCGACAGGTTCAAAATGAGCAGAACAGCCAAATGATCACTTAAGCCTGTTTCCACAGAGACGGAATTTAGAATGTGGAGGGGCCGCATGAGAAAAATGTCCAAGATAGAGTTAGAAACAGAGGAACCTTGACCGATTGATCAAGGCCGAAGTCGAAACAGAAATCGATAGCAGCTCGATTGACTGAGAGACCGTAACAGCAATTAGGCTCGGGAGAAAGAGTATCCCAATTCACATCTGGAAGATTGAAATCGCCAGCAATGAGCAAGGGAGTCATCAAATCGGCAAACAAATTAAGGTTGACTAGCTGAGTGGTTATTTCATGGAATATCTCAGGAAAGGAATCTGGAGGACGGTAGCCACCAACAACATAGAACGGTTTACCTTATGATTGCAGTGTGAGGGAGCATAAAAGAAATTCCTGTGAAGAAAGGGAAGAAATGAGTGAGCACCGTATCACAACTAGGACACCACCGCCAAATCTGCAGCGATCCCTGCGATACACAGTGAAAGATGCTGGAAGGAATTCATGGGTGCCAATGCTGTCATCAAGCCAAGTTTCTGTGAGAACCAAAATATCGGTATCATGCATTTCAAGAAGAGTAGTGAACTCGTTTGATTTGTTGCGAATGCTGCGGCAGTTTAATTGAAGTACAGAGAGGAAGGACTTGAGAGAGTTAGTCTTGGCTGATGCCTGCTGCAAGCCTACAGGACTATCAAAGTTCAAATAGCGATTCTCCTGCAGGATGGAGAATTCCCGAAAGGAATCTAAGGTAAATGGGGCATACAGGATAGCGAGAGACGAAAAAGGGAGAGATTTAGGTTTCTTATGCGCTAGGTAGGAGGTTTTTGGAATGAGCGTGGGCAGTTTCCCAACAGCGAGGTGGAGAAAGGCTGACAGATGCTGTGAAACAGATTCCCGAGAACCCTACTACCATGATAATTGAGATGCAGGCGATCTCTAGCAAGAAAGTTAGCAGGGAGCCAACAATTAGAATCCAGAAATGTGACGCCAAGCTGGTGGCAAAGTGCAGCAATCCTGGAATTGAAGAGATAGAGAGATTTCAGAGGAACGCGATCGTTAGCAATGATGGCAGAAAAAATCAACCGGGCATCAGGAAATTGGGTGCCGCAACTCTGAAAGAGATCTGAGAGGCCACGGAGAACAATTTCCAGTGATGCACCACTGAGAAGATCGTTAATGCCCACATGAAAGAGAATAGACGAGTAACTTTGGCCTTGGGATTTTGGAATGGCCTTCAATGAGGAGGATATCCTTGAAATAGTGGCCCCAGGAAGGCAGCGGAATTCTGCTCCAGCTATTGGTTGAGAGTTTGAATGCTTGATCATGGAATCCCCAATGATCAGGAGTTTGGTACCTTTATTTGTGATTCGAGAATGGGATGAAGTTGACGGTGCTGAGGAAACACCATTGCATGGGTCTTTTGTCTGTGCAGAGCTAGCAAGGATCACAGGTGACGAGAGAGAAGGAGACTGCACAATGGCAGAATCAACTGAAGCAACAGAGGACTTCAAGACAGGAGGCATTGGTGGAAGCTTTGTTGATGGGCATATCATCGGCGGAGAGCGGGCGTGGTCTTGAGGCAAGGATAGCGATGGAGACCGCAGAGCAGACGAATCGACTGTCGGAAGAGAAGACTCCAAGGCAGGCATCTTCCTGGCAGGAAGGAACTCAGTTGCAGCAGAAGGTCCAGAGCAGCAGAGAGGACTTGAGACAGCGTCAGCATAGGACAGGACACCAGGAACAGTCTTGGGTACACATCCCAGTGGTGGGAAAGACATTGCAGAATGAAGAGGAACACGAGCCCCAATGGGTGAGGCAACAGAAGGGATAGCAGAGAGATCGCAAGGCAGACCAGAGCAGTTCATAAGGGCAATGGAAAGTGTTTGGGAGTGAGATGGCGATGCCAAGGAGGGTGAAGGAAGGACAGCCATGGCAGGAGAGACAACCAGATTGGCAGGCGCTGCTACCTCCACAGCTGGAGGAAGAACCACTTCTGGACGCTCATCAGTCAAAGCCATTGTTGGAGGACTCAAAGAACAGAGCACTTTCAACTGTCCGAGGAGGCTTCTCATCTCACGAAAATCGCCGATGCAATCCTCACACATCCACAATGCCCATGCAGGAATAACTCTGGTTTTGGCAAGTCCGATACACTCGAAGTGGAAATATGTGGAGCATCCATCGCAGAGCACCATCCTCCCTTTTCCAGAGTTGCCAAACTTGCAATTCACCCTGCAATATGTTTCACCAACGGGAGAATGCAGTCCAGAAGCTGAGGATCTTGAAGTCGGGGTCTCCATGATGACATGCGGAGCTCAGAAGGAAACTTGGGGAAACGAAAAGACTTGGGGAGAATGGTGGAGAGGAGACAGGTGAAGATCGAGTCAAGGAGGCGAGGACAGAAGAAAAATGGTTAGAAGGGAGAAAATTCGCCCAGAACAAACACAATTTAAGAGAAAGAGAGAAAAATGAAAACAAGAAACAGAAAAAAGAAACAAATCAAATCGAAGAACAGACAAAATCAGCGGAGCACGCACCAAACCACGAAAAACGCGTCCGAACGCGCCAGCAGCCGACGGAAAAAAAAAAAAGGTAAAACTCTGAAACCATTTGAGGAACAAAAGTGCTCAAGTTTCGGGGAAATAAAATTCCGGGCCCCTGCCAAGAATCTCAAAAATCATTTTTTTTTTTTTTAATTGTGGTAATATCACAAACAGCATGCAACCCATGCAAAAAAATTGCAACATCACAACCCAACTTACCAGCACCGTCGCAGGAAAGCAGAAGCAAAGAGCAAGCAGAAAGCAGAGGCAGGCACAGGAAATGCCAAACAAGGCATTGGATTTGAACACCACTCAACAATAATTTTAAGGCCAGATATAACATTACATGGCAGAATTGTTTTGTTTTTAAGCGGTGAAAAGGCAGTGCCACCCTCGGATTTCCACCAAACTCAGCACAACTTGCACAACAATTGCCGCCCACAGACCGCTTGTGCAGCCGTCGATTGTGCAGGAGCAAAAGCGACCGGGAAGCGTATTTGATTAATCTATACGGATTTGGCACTTTTCAATCTTATCCCATGTTAAACTTCTGACCAACAAAAAGTGAGAAAAACACTCGGAATAAAAAAAATAGGTTAGGTTGAATTAGGGTAGGTTAGGTAGGTCAGGTTAGGGTAGGTTAGGTTGGGTTAAGCTAGCTTTTGTTTGCTTTTTTCTTAGCGAGAAAAGTCGGGATTTCTCCCGATTCGTATAGATTATACGCGACCGGGACATGAACGACTGGAACACGCAAGAAAAAAGCTGATCGCTCGTCTACAACAGGAAGCCTGTCTCCTGTTTCCTAGTATAGCCAGATAAGTTCGGATGGTTCTCCAAAAATATGTTGAACACCAGTTAGGCAGGTATTAGATCACCATAATCAAGTAGGCATGAATTTTATAATGCAATGTTCCTTCACAAAACAAAGACCAAGAAAAACAGAAGTGGAAGCTCCATTAGAAATATGTAATGGTTACAAGATCCACTACCTAGTAATTTGTCCTACCTACCTACTTGGGCCCATCAAGTAGCAAGTGACAAATTTTGATGTTCTCAGTTGGTGTGGTGATGGGATTGTATCTTATATTCCATGCATGCATATGTCAGAACTGTTTCTACACGCGCATTTATTTTGCTGGCTTTGACTTCCCACCATGGAAGGACACATCAGGCTCAAAATTAGCCTACTGGCCCTTTTTTTTTTTGAAAAAATGAATTGATTTTTTGGTGATTTGAAAATTTCTTTTGCTAATTTTGAAAATTTCAAAATTAGCCTACTGGCCCTTAAGTGTTGCAATCCGATTCTATCCATGATCTATGTAGGTAGGTAGGTAGGTAATTTAGGTCTAATCTCTCAAAGGCCATGGCTGGGATGGGTTCTAGGTGGTCCACAGCACCACCCACCCTCCTGTCGTTCCAAAATTCAATCTTGACACGATCACGAATTCAATTCAGAAAATCGGCGGAGCGCCCACCACGACACAAGGCGAACCATTCCCCCATTGTAGTGCATCGGAAAGGGGAAGTGAGGCGTAGGTACTTACCAACTCATCATCGTATCACTGCGATCATTATTTCATGATTTACCTACCTATTTCTTTTTCTTCTATCTCATTTCATGTTGACTCTGTTCCTTCATTTCATTATTTCCCTACCTTCTTCCTTTTCTTTCACCTTGTCTCACTTTTATTCTCTTTTTTGTATGGTTTCATTTGAGATTGCGAATGGGTATGTTGTGGTGTGTGTGTGTGTGTGTGCTGTGCTGGTTAATGCTGCATGCTTGATGCTGATGGTATGGGAGGCCTTGTTTGGTCGCGTGTGTAGGTATGACTGCTGTGTGTCTGTTATTGAATGCAATATGACGAGGCCCCGTCCACATTCCGATGATGTGTTTTTCCATACTCCTATACCTACCCTCCTTCCTTCCTAAAGGAAGGAGGGGGTCCTTCCTTTACCCTTTCCTAACCTTACGAATAATGCAGCCGACGGTCGCGTGTCCTCCCCTTCCCTCCCTTCCCCTTCCCAGGTGGCAGGTATATGATGACATTTGCTGTCATATGTGAGAACTTTCCTGTTCTCCATTGACGATTGCCTTGTGGCATAAAAATAACCTGCTTAATGGTTAGGCCTACTACCTAGGCCTACCTACCTACCTTGGTAAGAAGGTAGGTAGGCCTAGGTCGTTGGTATTAGGTAGGGAGGTATGTAGGTACCTTCATACTTTCATTTTCCCCATTGAGTTTCCTTTTGTAGGTAGGATATCTTCGTTTTTTTTTTTTTTTTCGGTTATTCGGGCCCAAATCTTATCGCTTTTTTCTTCTTCTTCTATTTTCCAATCATGCAATAATTTATTTCACGAACTGACGATGTTTGGCTGGTTTTGACCGCCTCTGAATGGACATTCCAATTGAATTTGCACTTGTGAATTTTTGAATGACGACGACCACTGTTGGTCCAAGCATCGCTTGTTGACGAGCGAAGCGAGTCTACAACGGACACCAAACCGTAATTTGTGTGCAACGATAACTCAAAAAATTGGTAACGGATCGTGCCCAATTTTTGTGGAGGCGAACATGTCAATGTGGTGCGTTGCTGTATAGTTTTTGGTCAAAATCGGGGAAAAATGCCAAAATGGCACAACAAAATCAAAAATGCTCTTTAGCCTGCCCCACCTCATCAAAACCAACAAGGAGTGCAGCGCAACAACGAACAGACACTGCAGGCCGAGAAAACTCCGAACCTCACTCACCGCGCCACCTCACTCACCCCATGCCAGGGCCAGCGCCATGCACAATTTGCATCCAAACGCAGACAATGGGCCGATTTTTTCAACGAAGCCCATCTCATGCCCATCTTTTCGGCCACGGATTCTTTTCTTTTTGTGCACAAAATTGCATTTAAAAAGAAAATAATCAGCGGCCTGAAAGATGGGCTTTCTTTAAAAAAATCGGCCCAATGAAGGAGACAAGGCCAAGAGTTGCCAAGATGCGGGCACAGGACAGCAACAGAGCAGAGAAGCCAAAAGCTGAGAAGAAACAAACAGGACAACAGTTTGCGTTTTGTTTTTTTTTTTTTAATTTTATTTAATAATGAAAAAGAACTTACCCATTGCTCCGCGTGATGTTCCGACGGCAATATGCACATAATTGAGATGCATTGCATGATGAGCAGCAGTCGAGCCATGATAAGAATCAGGCAGATCATCACAATGCCGAATCAGTATAATATTTGAGAAAGCACAAATTCAGTGGCCAGCAGCACACAACTCAAAGTGGAATCAAAGTGGTAATTTCAAGCCCTAAATGCAAAAATGTGCTCACGGACGTCCGGAGGGATCGTCACGTGGAGCATATGGGTTAGAGAAGAACAAAAATGATTACAAATAAAGGAAGCGGAAGCAAACAAATTATCAACATCGTAATCCTAGAAAGTGGTGCATAGGAGTCAAAATGACTCCCTTAAAAAAAAAAATGGGAAAAGGGTGGTGAGGACTGACCATAAAGGACCTTCAAATTCATGTTCAATAGTTCAGACTGATCATGTGTCGCAGACCCCAAATACTACCTTGTGACTGAAGGATAATTTTATGCCGACATAAGATGCCTACGCAGTAAGCACTTAAACGTTTGCAAGGAAGGGACTGTTCTAACGTTGAGTGGGAGCTCATTCCATTTTTTCACCGCAAAAACTGAAAATGCATACAAACCATATGAAGTACGCACATCATCACTGATAGGCACCAGTGCATGATCGCGAGACCTGGTGCCATACCCATGCACAGGGACTGTCTCTTCAAGCAAACCAAGTGTAGATATGTGGTTAATCTCCTTGTACATGTAAATCAATAACTGATAACTGACCAGTTGCGACACGTTGAGACATGCATTTCGAGCCATGAAGCAAGCAGTGGGCTCATTGTAAGGAAGGTTACCGACAACTCTAATGGCTTTATTTTGAATTATTTGCAGAGGAGCAAGGGTGTTCGGGAATGCAGAACCCCAGACTGCCGCACAATAACGCAATACTGATTCAAAATATGCACGGTAAATGACCAATCTTAAATTGAGAGGCAGAATTTTCTTACACTGATAGATTAAAAACAAAGCTTTGGAGAGCTTACCTAACAAAAATTCAACATGGGGATGCCAGTTTAAGGAACCATCAAGAACAACTCCCAAAACTTTGTTTGCAAAAGAAAACATCACCCTGGATGTACCAACATTTATGGACTTAAAAATTTCAAGTTTTCTTTGCACCGGCTTAAAAATGCAAAATGTGGATTTTTGGGTATTGAGAGTAAGATGGTTCATGCCACACCAAAGCAGCGCAGTATTCAATGTATTGCGAGCACGTGCGTGTAATTCAGTGACGGAAGTGCCCTTTATTATCACAGATATATCATCTGCATAAGCAATAGTTAGGTCTTCAAAAATTTGAAATACGTCGTTAATAAATATGAGGAAAAGAAGTGGGCCGAGAATACTACCTTGTGGCACACCCCTGGAAATCTCGGCATAGTTGGACCTCCCTGCCCCACAGCGAACCAGCTGTTTCCTGTTTGACAAATATGAGCGAAGAAGTGAAAGCATTTTCCCCCTAATTCCAGACAGCGATAGTTTACTTAGAAGAATATTGTGATTGACGCTGTCAAATGCCTTACTTAGGTCAAGGAACAAGCCGAGTGTAATAAATTTCGAATCAATAGAATCTCGAATGGCATTTGAGATGACCATGAGGGCATCCATGGTGGATTTTCTTTTACAAAAACCAAACTGATTTCGATGAATAACATTGAAATGGCTAAAAAAAGCTTCAAGTCTGTCATAGATTATAATTTCAAATATTTTACTCAGCACTGGCAATATTGAAATGGGACGATAACTGCCTACATCTGTTGCACAGCCCTTTTTGTAAACGGGGACAACCCTAGCCAATTTTAGGGCATTCGGAAATTTACCAGATACAAACATCAAATTACAAAGAAAATGTATTGGTGGTGTCAGCTGAAAAATGTTGCATTTGAATATCTTAGTAGGAATGCCATCTAACCCAGCAGATGTGTCTTTCAGGCACCGAATGCAATTAGCAGTCTCAGCAAAAGAGACAGGACTTATAAACAAGGTACTGTCGATTGTCTTGACAGATGCAAGCGAATCACCAGCAAATCTATCGAAACTGTCACCAGAGATTGCAGTGCTGCTAAAATAGTCTGCAAATCTTTGGGCCACAGCTTCAGGTTCAGTGATCAGATCGTCCGAAACTAGCAGACGAATTTCATCCTTTTCCGAGGATTTCCCAATACTTTCCCTAAGCACACCCCAAACTGCTTTGGCATTCCTGGAAGTTGCAATTCTAGCAGAAAAGTAGTCTGATTTAGCCTTTCCCAGCAAGTTCTCGATTTCAGCATTTAGGATTTTTAAACGCCCGAGCAAGTGGAGATTGAAAGGAGCCTTCCTGACTTTTGATGTCAGGTTGTCCCTCAGAGTAATTTTGGACATAATGCGGTCGTTTAGCCATGGTAAATGGTCATATCTAGATTGCTTCCCACAGCGGGTGGAAACGCTAGTTCTTGTAGCTCGAGATAATAAATTGGACAATACAGAAATAAAATAATCTGTTGCAGAACCAATGTCAACAAATTGGTAAAGATTGGACCAGTTAAATTCAGAAAGTGAAGATGATATGAACCTGCCATCAAGTCTAGTTTTACAGGACACCTGCATTGGAATATTCATAGCTACTGAATGGAAAAAAGCCTTCCGACAGGCAAAGACAGGGAGATGGTCGGATATCTGAAAATTTACAGCTCCACTCATATCGAGATCGACCTCAGAGGAAAAGATCAGATCAAGAATAGTGGATGTTTTTGGTGTTATCCTAGTGGGTGTAACAATAGCTTGGAAAAAATTATTTGCAAGAAACTCTGCATTTAAAGAGGCTGCATGATTGCCCATAGCCTTATAGTCCAAATTGAAGTCACCAACAATAAATGCACGACTAGAGGATTTGCAATGGGGTAAAAATTCTTTGAAAATATCAGTAAGATCTGAAGCAGGCATGGATGGTGAACGATATACCACATAGATATCAATGTCTAGCCTCATACCAGAAACTAAATCAAAGCAAATATTGACCCCTAAAGTCTCCAGCAAATCAGGAACATTTAGTGTTGGGACCTCGAGGATATTGAAGAGAAATCGCTTTAAAATGAAAAGCCCGACGCCACCACCATGCTTATTGACTCTTCTTGACATGGCATAGTTATAATTCTTAAGTGACAGAGGCTCCAAAAAGTCGTTTCTTTGCCATGTCTCGGTGATAGCAAGAAAATGCAAATCAAAAGAACAGAGTTCGAGCATCAACTTTAGGTTGTCAATGTTTTTGAGAATACTCCGAATATTACAGTTGAAAAGCACTAAATCCTTATTACAGATGAGCTTACCGAGTTGGGAAAGCGGCAAATAAAAATTCTTACAACCAATTACTGAATTCATGAAAAAGTCAAAATGAAAGCAAACTCAAGTACATGAGAAGGAGCAAAAATTCAGACAAGCTTTTGAACGTCATCAAAGCTAGAAATAGCGACAACGCGTTCCCCATCACTTTTCCGAGCCAGAATCCGACAGTCCTTGGTCCAGACATACTTCCATCCTGATTTACCTGCACGTTCTCTTGTAGCACGGAGAAGGTCACCGTAGTAATTCACTAGATGCTCATTAGCGAACACTTTAACATCAGGGCAGGTTTTAAGGGGAGACTTCCCTCTAGAAATGATGAAAAATTACATTTTTGGTGATTTTTATTTTTTCAACTTTTTCAATGGCAAATTTTCTGTAGAATCAAAATCTGAAATTGGTTCCATGTGAAAATTCGTCGTTGACCCCCAAAATGGGGTTTTCGGGGGGTGCGTTCGCCGCGCTTGGCACAATTTTTCAGCTGCCGTCTTTCGAAGGCTCTGGAGACCCCAAAAATCAATGGATTGAGCTAAAAAATTGGTCATGGGGAGATAACACCGTGCTGATTCTGAAAAAATGGTCCAAATTCACCTTGGTCCACTTTTTCAACTTGTTCTTCACCTTTTTCATTTTACTTTACGCGCGGGTGCTCGTAGATGGAAAAAAGTGAAATTCTGAATCCTCCAATGGATTTAGCAAAGCTTTTTACCCTTCTGACCGAAATTTCAACCCAGTGGGCAATATTTCTGTGTTTCAGATTAATTTGTTTGAGTGAATGTTTTTGCCGTTTGAGCGGCTTTTTTGTTGCATAAAATTCATTTATTTTCTTCTGCTCTTTAGGTTTCCACAGCAATTGCAATAACAAGGCTCTGCCTGTGTTGAATAAACTATTTTAGTGTGTGATTAGTGCCAGTATGCCAAGGAAAGGAAAAAGGAAACAGCAGGCTAATGAAGCAATAGGAAAAAGGTGGCAAAGAAAGGAGGCTCGACCAGTAGCAGAAGCAAATGAGCCTCCACATCATCCTGAAGAGCCTCCACGACTTCAGCTTGATGAGCCTCCAGAACTTCAGCCTGAAGAAGATATTGAGCCTGACCCTGGTAGTGATAATGAGGAGCCACCTGATCTGGATGCTTTCTTTGCTGAGGCAGAAGGACCACGGATGTCAGGCGAAAGTGAGATGCAAATGGATGGAGATGAAGGCGAAAGTGAGATGCAAATGGATGAAGGTGATGAGGAAGAAGAAGATGGAGAGGAGACCAAGGAGTGGGACGAGACTGAAACACATGATGATGAAAGTGAGATTGATGAAGGATCAGTTGAGTCTGCAAGTGATGTTGATGATGAGATTGTCCCAGAGAACCTGTCTGCATCAGAAATGAAGATTCAGCAGCCAGATGCAGCTGCCGATGTTTATATTGAACTGCAGAACTCATCCAATTTTATTGTCAACACCGGCTGCTTGAAGGAATTATTTCAGAACTATCGCTGCAAAACCTGTGGAAGTGATTGTTCACTCTCTGTGAAAACAATCAATCGTGGAGCTGCAGTGAAACTGAAAGTGCACTGTGGCATCTGTCTTGAAGTGAATGCGGAAGTTCTTTCCTGCAATAGGAAAGGGCAGAAGATAGAAATGAACGAGAGGATGGCTTCAGGAGTAATGGCCATTGGCTTGGGCAGCGCTGCTGCTGATACATTGGCCATGCACTTGAACATTCCCCCGATTGGCGAAAGAGCATTCATAGGAAATGCAAAGCTTGTGTCCCAGAAAGGACAACCAGTCATTGAGCAGGAATTACAAAATGCCAGGAAGAAAGTAAGGGCAGCACACGGGATAGCAGATCCATCTGCTGTTCTTGACCTGACTGTCTCCTTTGATGGTTCATGGCAAAGACGTGGCCATCGTTCTTTGTATGGATTTGCAGCCATCATTGAGAGCCAAACTGGCTTGGTGATAGACTTCACCATCCTGTCCAAGTTCTGTTTGGATTGTGCAATGACCGCTGCTGCTCTCAGTAGGGAAAGCCCAGAGTTCAGTGAATGGTTCAAGGGTCACAAGGAGACATGCGACATCAATTATCCTCCTGACAGCCCCTCTGGAAACATGGAGGTGTTTGCTGCCAAACAGCTGTGGGGGAGGTCGCTGGAGAAAGGAAAGTTCAGGTACACTACCATGGTGTCTGATGGTGATGCAAAAGCACACTCGGCCATCAACGAAATGAAGCCTTATGGTGACCACATCATCATTGAGAAAGAGGAGTGTGTAAATCACGTTTGCAAGCGATTGGGCACAGCTCTCAGAAATCTCAGGCAAGAACTGTCCAAGAAAGGAGAAAGAATAGGTGGTGCAGGCTACGGGATGCTTACTGATGCCAAGATAAAGAAATTGACGTGCTACTATGGCCGTGCTGTCAGAGATGCACGTGGCAGTTCGGTTGAGCAGATGCGTTCAAACATTCTTGCAACACTCTGTCACTGCTGCTCTTCCGACACAGAGGTGTATCATGAAAAATGCCCTAAGGGTGAAAACTCCTGGTGCTTTTGGCAGAAGTGCAATGCAAAAGGAATTCCTGTTCCTTCACACAAGAAGATGCTTGGCACTGCACTGCGTCGTGATGTGGCAAAAAAGATCTACCCAGTCTACCATCGTCTCACAGACAGCCAGCTCCTCCGCCGATGCCTCAAGGGACAGACACAAAACAGAAACGAAAGTCTGCATGCCTGCGTTTGGTCCAAAGTGTCGAAAGAAAGACATTTCACCCTGTACCGCTTGAGGCATGGGGTTTCGCAGGCAGTAATCGAGTTCAATAGGGGTCTCAGGCCTGTCCAGAAACAGATCGACTGCTTGGGCTGGGGGCCTGGTCAGTTCACAACAGCAGTTCAGAAAAAGAAGGATAAGCTGAGGATCAGGAGGAGTCAGATCAAGTTCAACCAGCAGGAGCAGTCTCGGGCCAAGTTGCGAGCACAGGCCCGCCAGGAAATGGCCAGGAGGGCAAGCAGCCAGCAACAACTCTACAAGGCTGGTGCTGGAGACTAATCATTAGCATCCACAAGCCGCTGTACATACTGTAAACATGGTGATCAAAACTTTGTCTTTTCCTGTTTTTCATTATTTTGATGAGGCTGCTAAAAGTAGGTAGCTCTAACCATTCATGTGGCATGATGATTGGTTGGATGTGAATGTAAAATATCTGAAAATTAGGCCCCAGATAGCTACAATGTCATATGTGTTGGTTTTATTGTCTGAAACTCATTTATCGCTGTATACGATGTGTGATTTTTAAACTGAATTTTCAAATGCGATTTCCCGCAAATCAGTTTTCGCATTGGTTTTTCGCCTTTGAATTGCTACTCCTCAGTCAAAAACTCATAGATTTGGCTGAAAATTTGACCATATATGTAAAAAACCATGCTGAACAAAGTTACGTATTTGTTTTTGACTTTTTCTAAGTCCGAATGCCCTAAAAATGCATATTAAATCATACCGCTGAGCAAAAATTATGCAAAAAATGATCGCTAGAGCTTTTGAGGCCCATAGTACAACAACAATGAAAAAAAGAACAAAATCAGGATACGTAACTTTGTTCCCCATCCTGTTCTGCAGCTTTGTACAAAATTTCAAGTTGATCTTATTGCAATTGAGGGAGGAGTAGCATTTCTCGTAAGCGCTTACACTTTTATCTTTGGCCCTGGCTAGCAGACAAACCAGCAATGCAAATTGCACCAAATTTTGGGAAATGACATGTTTTCATGAGCTCTATCACTGGTCCAAGTTTGAACAAAATCGGTCAACAAACACCGAAATTAGAATTTAGAGGGAAGTCTCCCCTTAAACCCCAGGATATGCGTTGTGATGTTGGATTTCCGAACGGCTGACAAAAACTTATTCTTGATAATCCTGGATGAGAATTTGATGACAACAGATCTGCTGCCATCAGGAGCCGGTTTGCCAAGATAGTGCAATGCATCCACAGTCATCAGGGGATCCAGCTGTATGCCAGATTTGTTGGCAATACTTCCAACGAGGGCTAGCAGCGCATCATCACCTCCACCATTCGGCAAGAGGGGGAGGCCCCTCAAGGCAACATTGTTCACTCTACCATACTGTTGCAAGTCAATTACTTCCCGGTTGAGAGAACCAATCTTCTCCTGCATTTTGTTGGTGAAATCAATTTGCTCATGCACTAAAGAGCTAACATTTGCCAGCTTTGAACTGAACTCAGCAATTTGCTTGTCAAAGTCATCGAATTTTTCACTGAGGAAGTCCATCGACTTGGAAGACTCAGCCTGCCGAGCATCAACTCTCTTTTCAAAGGCAGAGAAACTGGAGTAGAGCTTATCAAGATTGTCCAGCTTATTGATCTTATCCGAGAACTTATCAAGTTTATCAAGTTGCGTGGAGATCTTCACCAAATAATTCTTATCGGTGAACTTATCAAGTTTCTCCAACTGCGAAGATATCTTTCGGATGGCATTATCAGTGGATTCCTTGTAGCTTTTCAATTCAGCAAGCACCACATCATTAGACATGATCACGTGAAAAAATTTGGATCAGAGAGGCTGTCAGGTGTTATCAGCCAAGGCTGTCAATTGTTATCAGCCTAAAAAGTCTAAGCAAAGCTGTTGAACCTATAACCTGACATGGAAGCTCACCACCTCAAAGAAACAATGTTTCCGTCAATGAATGCAGGAATCATCAGTCAAAAACACCACACAAAAGAACTAAGCCAGCACATCCTGCACATCTCGTGCTGCCAGTGTTGTTCCTGCATGGAATTTTTCCATGTTTGAGGGAATTTTGGGTGCCTGTGGGGATAAAAGGGAAACCTTTTTTGTGGGGAAAAGGGATCTTTCTTCCTTTCCCGTTTGAGTTGTGTTTTTTGTGATTTCTGCCTCTGTCACCTCTCTGTTTCTTTCTCATCTCCCTCTCTGCATCTGTAGAGTGCATCGCGGTGTGGTGCGGGGCGAACACGAGCGTACTGCTATTTTACTGACTGCTGACTGCGGAGAGATGAGGATTTATGAGATGAGGATTTATGTTGATTTGTGTTTGATTTCTGTTGTGGGTTGGCAAAAGGATGTTTGAAATTTGTGAAATTGAGAGCGATCTGAGTGACATTTTGGGGTCCATTTTACAAAAAAATTTCCCCGTTAGGGGAGGGGAAGACCCCCTATCCAACCCCCCCCCCCTCGGCTGTGAACGAAGCTGCGCCTGCGGCGCGTTTTGTCCCCAAGTATTTCACAGTCCGTGGGAACTTTAGGGATTTTTGGGGAAACCAATGGGAATTACCTACCAGCCTCCAACCGGAGCAATACCGATTTTCAGTTGCGGCTTGTGTTTTTGCGTTGTCTGTTGTTCATCCAGGAGCAGATTTGCAGCAGCTGTTGTTCATCCTGGAGCAGCAGTGGAAATTTTACACCTTTTGGGGAAGGTCTGGGGAAATTGATAGTTTGGGGAAATTTGGAGAAATTTCGATTTTTGTCCACCAACAACAGCGCAAATGGATTTTGCAGAAATGCGAAACATGGGGATTTTTGTTTCGGTTATTTTTCTGTTTTTTCGGCTTTCGTTTTCATTCCATGTTCTTGTGTCGTGTCGCTTTATGACGCACGATTTTTCAGCAGCTGATGCTTGAATATTGAATTGGCACGTGACAGGTTAGAATAGATTAATTTTGGTTAGGGAAGGACAGGATGGTGCGAAAACGAGGCCCGCATCCCGCGAAGACACCGAACGCCTCCACCTGCACCCCATGCACAATTTTCGCCACAAAGCTCACAATAGAAGGCCAAGAGAAAAGGCACGGAAGGAACAGAACAACAGGGTGCATTATTTTTTTAGCCAAACAAACAACCAGTTTCGCAGTTATAAAATTCCGGGTCCCTGCCAAGAATCCCAAAATCATTTAATTTGAACACCACTAAACAATTTTATGACCAGAGATAACAATTCGTGGCAGCATATTGTTTTGTTTTTGAGCGGGGAAATGGAAGCGCCTTCTCAGAATTTCTAGGGAGGCGCTGCCTCTAGGACTTACAGACACCAAACTCAGCTCAACAATTGCCAACAAACTTGCCCACAGACCGCTTGTGCAGCCGTCGATTGTGCAGGAGCAAAAGCGACTGGGACACGAGCGACTGGGTCACGAAAGAAAAAAACCTGATCGCTCGTCTACAACAGGAAGCCTGTCTCCTGTTTCCTAGTATGTTTTGAATGACGACGACCACTGTTGGTATGAGCATCGTTTGCTGTGTTTGAATGACGACGACCACTGTTGGTTCAAGTGTCGATTACTGTGCCTCTTCATTTCTTCAAACATCATTCGTGTGCTTCTCCTGCGTGGCTGATCATCCCCCGACTGAGTTGGACTTCTTGTCGAGTGAGTTTTTGTTTCCATGCATTTTATGCTAGGTACCTCTCTCGGGACACTTTGCTTTGACCGGTGCGCTCTAACTGTTTTTGAGGGGGGCAGTTTAAAAAAAAAATAAATAAATAAATAAAATGCAGCGTCTGATACCTAAACGCGACCGCACGAGCTTGCAGCCGACGTAACAACAAAAGACAAGGACAAGACCAAGGTCGGCAAACGTGCAAAGGAGGTCGTCTCAATGGAGGGTTTTCCGAGTCGTGTTGTGATTGGTTGTTCATTTGTGACGCAATTGGTGGAAACGGCAGAAACCAACCAACCAGTTTTCTGCGGTTGCTGTTGGGGTTTTGAACAAAATCATTTTGGATTGAATAAAAAAACGCACTTCTGCGCAATGCACTTGGCTGTTTTGTGTGAAAAATGAACCATCTCGGGAACAAGGGGCACTTGGAGGACAGAGGCACGAAGACGTGATGGGAACGACAGGGGACTCTGGGCTGGAACGATTTGCGAACCCATTTCAGGTGCAGAGCAATGCACGCTCACGGATGAAAATTCCGATCTCGCCTAAAATGCGAAAGAAACAGAAGTGTTCTATTGGATTCTGCGTTACAAGACAAGACAAGACGTAAGGTATGATGCCTTCTTTTCGGCAAAAACCCACAACCCAAAATTTACTCTCGAATAAAAAGACAAAACACCATTGAAAAAAAACATATTTCACTCACTCACAGAACCCCAGCGCAACACAAATCCAACCTACATTATAGAAATACCACAGCGAGACTGCTCCTTCACAAACATGTTCAAAGCTCCTCTTGCCCTGGAATCCAAGATAAGTTAAAGTTAGGCCTACCTACCTACCTAGGCCTAACCTGGTAGGTCCATAGGGAACCAACCTATAGCGCAGTTGGTTCGAGCGTCTGCATTTTTTTCCGGTGGATTGGATGGTCGTGGGTTCGATTCCCGGAGTCGCCAAATTTTTTCAAAACGGAGCAGAAGCGAAATTGAAGTGAAATCCTTTCGCTGGATCATGCACAAGATGCGTGGTTCTCCAAGTCCACTTTGAAAATCTGTGAGCAGGTTCTGCGACCATCTGACATGAAAAAAATTCTTCGGGCTGGTTCCAAACGCGATGATCGACGAAAATATAGAAAAGAGAAAAACACGTCATGCCCTTTTGGTGGGCCAAATCGATAAAATAAATAGGTACCTACTGGAGCCCCGAGCCCCGATCTCATCACAGCAACACCCGCACATGAGAATTCACAACACAGGCCTCGCCTCGACTGTTGTCAGTTTCTCCCCCACATGACCAGGTCACAAATTCGCCAACAAGAAAATTCCACCTAGTGCGAAAAATCGGTCCATTTTGCGTCGTCATTGCCAGTGAAAGAACTTTGTGTGGGAAATCCAGTTCTGTGCAAAAACGAAGGAAACAGAAAATATTATGGCAGTGCGCATAGTTGCTCACTCCAAAACCTTGGTGAGAGAAAATTGAAAGCCGATCACAGCAGTTGTCGTTTTGGTGCTCCGATGGGTGCATGTTTAGGTACCTGGGCGGAACTGGAATTTCCAGCGATAATTTTGCTTTGTCTGAAAGGCAAGCCGAAAGCCAAACAACATCAAGAACAGGACAGGACACCGCCCTGTGGCAAGGCAGCTGTGGTGGCAAGCATCGGCGGTGGCAACACACCGGAAAAGCAAAATACAGGCACCCCCGCAATTGGTCCCCCAGCATCCTTTCCCAGCTGAGGCTATTTCATTTGAATTTTGGCACTTTGTTCATTGTTTGTTGACATGTACATCAAACTCTTGTTCTTTTTCTCCCTCCTTGCGATGATTTTCTCATCGCCTCTCCATTTTTACCTAGGTCTTCATTTGTGTTGCAAATTTTTTTTTTGCCGTGAATTTGCATCTCTCTGAACTGGTTGTTACCATTCTATGAGTTCATGATTTCTCCAATCTTCCATTTTGGCATCCACTATGATGGTCAAATTCAATGGTGAGGTGATGTGGATTTTGTGGCAAGGTAAGGAGTCTTTCTTTCGTTGAATTACAATAATTTCCAATATTTGTTCTGGAATTAAATAAAATAAACCAGAAACCAGAAAACCATCCTCCAATGACGTCACATTTTGGCATCTCAAAGCCTTCGAGATTGCTGTTTTCCCATTGAGACGACCTCCTTTTCTACGCGTTTACCGATCTTGGACAAGACAAGGAAAGAAAAAAAAACTGATCCAAGTCTGAAAAAACAATCATTGTTTGTGACTTTTTTGGAGAAAAACACAAAAACTTTTGGGCAACTGATCAAATCTCCAACTGAATGGGGACAGAACCATTCAGACACCGAATTATACTGCATTGTGACACCTTTTTTGAGACTCAGACGAGTATTTCTCAATTCCAAACGTCAGAATTTCAATCAATCAATCAGGTGCTCGCTCACCCAAATGAAAACCGCGATTGCGACATCCAAAGAGCGTTCATTTTGAGAATGGTCAGCGCCAAAAATCGCAGCAAAACGTCAAAAGTGGGAGAGGGGGCTGTGGTGTCCAAATTGTTCCATTTTGAATTGATTGTGCGCGATTTTTGAGAACCACAATTCCCGATGATGGACCTGGTGGCTCAGTGGCAGAGCTGCGCTGCCCAGGCAGAAAATTATTACGTGTGTATTGTATTTCTGCCACGTGTTAAAAAGTGGGAAATATACACGTGGAAAAATTCACGTGTTGAATTCGTGCCATTTCCGTGGTGGTGCCACTGTGCATATATCGTTCAACAGATGGCCCCAGCAAACAATTTTCCTACAAAGTACCATTTTAGTACCTTGGTTATAGGTACTACGTAAGTACTGATCGCGTACTTTTTGGGTACGTGGGCAGTACTTGGTGCGGTTTTTTGTCACACCTAGAAGTACTAAACAGGGTCTAGCGGGGTACCTGGGTCGTACTGTTCAGTACCAGAGAACTGAAATAGGCTGATTGTAGCCCCCTTCTAAATCCAATAATTCAGCGATTAAATAAAATGAAAACAAACAACAAATAGACATTTTCAGAGCCGTTTGCATATTTGAATATTTGGTCGCAGAATCCTTTGTTCTGAATCCTAATTCGCTGGCAACAAGCTTCAATTTTTTGCTCATCGGATAATAATTAGACATCAATGCTCGGAAATCGAGAAGATGTTGAGTTTCAACAAGATACCCAAAGTCATCAGAATTGAATTGGAAGATCGAAACAAGCTTCCATTACCGTTTGTCCTTCATTCGGACGGCGCTCTCGCCGCGCGACTGACGCAAGGCGAAGCTTTCCCTCATTGTAGTGCACTGGATAGGGTAGGTACTCACGTATTGCTCTAAAATGCTCTCATCCCTTATCGTGCTTCAAACTTTGCCTTTATTTGCCATCCAAGATCATCTTGAAGTAGGTACCTACCTACCTATTCTTTCATTCCGTGTACCTGCCAGTCTTCTCGATAATCAGTTGTTCAATCTAAATTGTGACTTTCTTCCAAAATTTCAGATCCCCCTTTTTTGCTTCTTTTTTCTCTTTGTTTTTTTTTCACTCTTTTTTTCTCGTTTTTTTCCCTCTTTCTTTTTTTTTTGTTTTTTTTTTTTTTCTTTTCTTTTCTCATTCTTTTTTTCCTCTTTTTTTTTTTTCCTTTTTGTTTTTGTTTTTTTTTCTTTTTTTCCTTCTTTTTCTTTTTTGCTTCTTTTCTTTTTTTACATACCACCTGCATCCCTATCTTCTTGGGAAATTCTATTTTTACCACCTAGTTTTTTCCACTTTTGTGTGTATTTTTTGAGATTGTGATTGGGTATACATGAGGAAATGAGTGTTAGAGTTTGCTCAAGGTTGGATCTTGCCTGGTTGTGTATGTGTGTGTGTCTGCTTGGGTGTCTGAAGTGATTGCTATATGACTAGGCCCCGTCCACATTCCGATGATCTCTTCGCGGTCCTTTCCCCTCCTTTTCCCTTTACCCCTCCTTTCGATAATGCAGCCGACGGTCGCGTTCCCTTCCCCTCCCTTCCCTGGTATATGATGAACCTCTGCTGTTCACATTTGATGATTGCCTTTATGGCATGAAAACCTGTAGAACAGCGTAAATCTGATACCGATACCGATTCAGTTTCCCACATATTGTATTGTTCTTTGTGGAGCAATTTTAACCATGGCGGGCACTCCAGAACACATTGCATGGTTTCATTCGTTTTTCACCAAGAAACAACGAAAAAAGAGACATTGCCAGCAAGTTCCAGATGTAAAAACACGGTCATCGATTTAAATCGCAGAAAATTGATCAGGTACCAATTGCTCAATTTATCAATTTCGCCAAGGTTTTCACAATGTCAGCGTAACATTGACTTTTAAGCATGTATAGTGGCGGCGGAAAAAGATTACTCATACATGTGTTTTTCCCATTTGATTGTTGCCTCCGAAACTTTTTTTTCTTTCTTTTTACTCTTATGCATTTGGTAGAAATTAAAGCGCAAAATTGCAACGGAGCTTTCTAGAGGTGTCAGATTTTGACATTAGTGATGAAAGAGGATCTTTTATTTCTACAGCATGGAGTTTTTGATAAAATCTCAAGAATGGAAATTTTTCACATGTATGGGTAATCTTTTTCCGCCGCCAGTATACTGCCATCTATTGGAGTATTTTTAATCGTAGGTACTGTCTGGGTACTGCCAGTCGGTACTGCATTGGTACTCAATGAGTACCACAACACTGGCATAATACACTTGAGAGGCGAGCTTAAAATGGTCACGCGAAGCTTTGCACTGTTAACAAGCGATCAAAAAGGTTCAACTGTTTCCTTCTTTCCATCTCAAATCCTCCATATCTCCAGAATTGGGATCCATAACGTCTGAGTGTTTCTTCCTCAAGGCTCAGTGTGTGGCCCTCTCCTCTTTCTCATTTATATTAATGATATTGCAGATAATATCATCTCCAACATCAGGTTGTTTGCAGATGATATAGTCCTCTACAGAGTTATCAGGTCTCCAGATGATTCCAAAGCCCTTCAGGATGACCTAGATTCCATAGTCAAATGGTGTGATGAGAATCAAATGAGTATAATGTCGCAAAGACATCTGTTATGTCATTTGCTTCATCTACACATCCCTCCATCTCAGATTATTTCATTGGTCCCTCTGTGTTGTCTCGCCCAGACAATATCAAATACCTTGGCATTCATTTCAATCCTGCCCTGAACTGGGGACCTCATATAAGTCAGATGGTAAAACGGGCATCAAATCAACTGAAATTTCTTATCCGACACTATTCCCACGCCTCCAGAAAGGTAAAGGAAATACTCTACTTCTCATTGGTTCGCTCCATCTTAGAATATTCAACAACGACCTGGGATCCTCATCTTCAGTGCCACATTGATGCACTTGAAGCTGTCCAGCGCAGGGCAGTGAGGTTTGTTTCTGGGGACTTCTCCTTTCACTCCAGTGTGACATTGCTCAGGGAAGAGCTGGGCTGGGAATCCCTTGCTAAGAGGAGAAAGCTCAGGGGTGTTTCAATTTTTTCGAAAATGTGTCCGTGGTGAGGGAGGATGGGCAGGATGCTGTTGCACCCTGGTCAAAAACACAGGGTCGACGAGGGCCAGTGACCTCGTTTCATTTATCCCACCTTCCCTTTCCAAAAATGTCTCTAGGTTTTCCTTCCTAAACAACTACGTGTTTCTCTGGAACAAACTTGGCATTTCTCATGACATGCTAAACCTGTCAGAGGCCAGTTTTTTATCTGTCATAAAGCCAAACCTCAGTTTTTCGCCCTAGTAGGTAGGTAATAGATAGTAGTTAGGCCTAGGTAGGTATATAGGTTTCTTTGATCATGCCCCCATATCGCTTCCTTGGAGATAAATGCTAATTGTGCCTTTTCCTTTTTTTCCATGTTTTCATGCACTAAAAATTGAGGTACCTACCGAAATTGATATATTTGTGACCAAATTGATTTCTTGTTGTTGTGTTGTCTATTCATCCGAGCCTGTTGCCAAACTGTCACCATCTGGACAATGCCATGCTGGAATCTTCACGTCGCCTGACCTGGTTCGTGTTCTCTTATTTTTATTTTCTGGCCACATTTCTTGACAATACCCACCATGGGTTTCTAAAACTGTACCGCAATCTCTCTGCACCGATGGTTTGCACTTGAAACCATGTTTTCTCTTTTATTGACGATCGCGACGGCGTCTTATCTAAACACAAAAAGATACATGCTGCCTCGGTGAAAGAACACGACGACTTGATTGTTGTTGTGGTAATTGCCGAGGCAAAAAAATGATGCATGTCTGACCGGGGATTACCACGTCCAATGGCTTTTACTGCCTGTGGCCCCCAACATAATTTATTTATTTATTTATTAATAATCGCACTAATTTTAATGTTCAAAACGCATGCTTTGAAAGCATTCCGTCATCACAGGAAGTTTACACGCTAAAGGCGGCGCAAGACGCTGCGTTTCTGCAATCGAACTGTCTGACCTGATTCATTTGGTGCGGATCGCTCTTTTCCGCTCGCTTTGCTGCAACATCCAATGACTGCAAACTAACCCGTGCAGCGCACCAGCTCTCGAGCAGCAAGCAGCAAACACATGAATGCGCCTCGCCAGAAGAGAGGTTGGGTTGTGGAGCGGTACCGTATCCCCGCCGCGTTGTCGCGTTGTCGTCATTGTTGCGTAGCATTGTTGAAACAATGGTGCAACAATAGAGGTGCCGCAGCATTGTTGAGCAGTGACTCGCGAGAGACAGCAGTGACAGTACTGCCTGCATGAAAAGAAGAGCGCGGAGCAGGTGTGTCGCTCTTGCTCTGAAGTTTGTGATGTCAGTTTTTTTTTTTTTCCAAAATTTTTAATAAGGTTCGCCACCCCATTGAAGGAAAAAGAAAGAACCCAAGAAAAAAAAATTTGGAAGATTGACCCATTCACATTACCAACCAATGCATTCCTATTTGCCCAACTTTAAAAATGGGAGGGGTTGGGTTGGCCGGAAAGATAATCAACAAAAAGTCAAAATTGGAATTCAAAATAGTGATGGAATTTCAAGGTTGGAAAAATTCCCACCATTCACCAATTAAAATAATTTTTTGAATTGAATTTGGTTAAAGATTTTTAAGGGTGGCCACGGTTGGCGCGGCCCCATTGGAATAAATTTAGGGGACAAGGGGTTACCCCAAGCGAAAAAATCCAAGCCTTATGACCCCATTCACAGTACGAACCGATGGATAATCAACTGATCTGACCCAATCATTTAGAAAAAATGGGAGGGGTGTCAAGGGGTTGGCCCGAAACGAAAAAAATAATCAACGAAAAAATGTCAAGCCCAATGAGCCCATTCAAAATACGAACTGATGGTATTGTCAACTGGCCTGGACCAAGCATTCGGGCCAGGCCAGTTGCACTTTGCACATTCAAGCTGGAATGTTTTCGAGTTCGAATTTTCGGATTAAACGCCACGTTGTGGTGAAGTGGATGGCACATTCGTGTTGCGCCGGCAATCCCAGTTTTTTGGAATAAGGCCCATGTGCTTAGTCGTGTTTGCACGAATCGGGCCAGTGGGTCCGAAGGGGCCACTAGTAATAATAATAATTTATTATTTATTTATTTCCGCAACAAAGGTACTAAGGCGGGCCATCGATACCGATTCGGTACCTCCGCAATACTCCCGAGTGAGGTAGGGTGAAATGCCCTAATACTGACACCCCTTTTTTTTTCGCGGGAAAAATTGAATAAAATCGGTTCTATTGAAGCTAGAGAGCTGAAATTTTTTTTGGCTGATAGATATTTTTCTCACGCAACTGGTGGTGTGATTTATAATTCTCTGGCATTGATAGTTTTCATGCAAAAACCAAATAACTGCCAAATTTTGATTTTCCCCTAATACTGAACTTTTTGCCCTAAAACAACTTTTTATCCCAATTGACCCTAAAGCATTTTTATCCCTAAAAAATCCCATTCCTATTCTGACACCTTCATAATCCTATTACTGACACCCCATTTTCTTCAAGAAAATACAGGGTTTCCCAAAAGTCATTTGAAACCCCAGAAAATGCATTGCAGTTTTGACTTTCCCTGTAAGCTTGGAGTGGAGTTTGTTCCAATTCGAGTGGATAACACCTGCAGCAGGCTGCCTGCCCAATCTGACCATGAAATCTGTAGAAATAGCCCCACAAGCGAAGATTGATAACTACACAGCAAATAGCAGGGGTTGTCAAGTGACTTTTGGGAAACACTGTAGCCTATAATTCAAGCCCATCAGGCAAGGCCAGTACTTACATCCAAGCATGTAAGGGATGACCCTGGAAGGTTGACCTGCACAGGGTCACAGGACGAAAAAAACCTGAAGAGGACAATCACCATACCAGACCTGAGATTCATGAACATTGATTGTGTTTGGCAAGATGCAAGGCAAACGATGCTCAGTATTTTTTCTCCCACACAAAACAAACATTGAAAAATTGTCAAATGCACATGCAGCACACTCCCCAGTCCCCAAGCCTTGATCTGGTGCATCGATCAGGATGCGATATTGAACTGCTCAACCAACAGGAGGACTGGTGTATTTTCAGCCTGGTGCAGACGGGCAAATTTTGTTTGCCAAATAAAGTTTGCTGAAACGGCTTTGGCAAACTTTTTCTCTAAAAGAATGTTGAAAAGTTTGCCAAACCTCAAAGCTTCAGCTTGACAGACAACTTAAACTGGCGATGGCCACAGGATCAAAAAAGCCAGTGGTAAATAATGAAATTTAATAGAAAATAATTTTTTATTTGAAATATTGATATTGATATTTAGCAGTGGGACCTCTGTTTTTTTAATCAGTTAGCAGCAGAAAGTGTCAATGTGATAGTGGATAGTGAGGACCAAAACTGCTGAGCCCCAATGCTGTGAAAAACTCATATTTGAGAATGCTTCCCAGTTATTCCTTGATGCATCCGGTTGCGATTAAAAAATTAATTGCTCACACACTTGATCCTTTTCAGGAATCCAGTTGTTTTGGGCCAAACTCCAAAAATCTGTATGTTGACTGAAAAACTGCAAATTTGATCTTGATCTGAGAGATTCCAAAACTCGGCCATGACAAATGACACCTTTGATGAAACTTTCTCTGTGATCCTCAATGTTGGCGCAAGATTGGCCCAATATTGGGGCGATAATGAATAGGTGATGCATGATAAACAATAACAAACAATGAAACACAATGACAGGTGCTACAATAAGCAAAAACATTGAACAGTTTTCTGTTGCACCTCCAAAGGAAAGAAATATTTCACATGCAATATGGTGTTGTCCAGAATGGTCTTCCTGTTTTCAGAATGACACATGCAGAAAATGGGCAATATGGGAAGTCCACAACGCTGCTTGGGTTGCTGCAATATCCCGGTCATCCGTTTTCAGTGCATTGGCAAAGAATGCGAGTTGCAACTTGCAGGAAGCGATATTGAACATCAGAGAATCGGCTGCAGTTGGCCCTGTTGCACCATTTTTCATGAACCACATTTGGCCAAATATTGGCAGGTGTGATATGTGTCGTGTGCCAATAGGTATATGGGGGAAATACTGGCGCATTATTGGAAATTGGCGAATCTCATTGTTTGCCAATGTCACAATGCAATTCCACTTCCACTTTTTGCTCCTGCATGGCCCAGCAAAATATCAAACTGAAATGGGGATTTTCTGAAGGAAAATGTGTGTTAATGCAGGAAAAGTTCAGCAATTTCATTTCACACTTTTTTACTTTTTCATTTTCTTTGTTTTATGTACTTTTTATCAATGCACCTAATCACAGCGAAGGCAAAGTGATGATAGATGAAATATTGCAGCCACCAGAAAAGCAATTCATTGATGCTGTTTCTTTTGGATTTTTTGATTTTTTTGTCCTCACTGCAAAATCCAATTCCTGCCCTCCACACATTTCTTCCTTTTTTGGCATGCCAATTTTTGCACATGGTTTTGTTTGATTATCTTTCCGTTTTTTTGACACTTGCTTTTTTAACTTATTTTTGACATTTTATGAAAAAAAATAAGATTGGCACCTGCTTGAATGTCATTTGTCAAGTTTTCCACATCGACGGACATTCTCCTTTGCCTAATTTGGCAACCGACGCACTGTGGGATTGAACAAAGTCCTTCCAAACAAAAAATGTTTTGACGTGGTGCCTGGTGCACCGATTGTAATTTGCGTCGGTCCATTGGCACTGGCTTTTGTTTTTGTGACTCCGGACTTTGTGTCCTTCGATTTGATTGGTGGAGGATCAGCGCTGGTCCCAGTTAAAAAAGATTATAATTTTTTAAACAAAGGCGGGTGAAAAACTTCAAGTAAAGTGCTAAAAAAAACTTCTGAACTTTGTTTGATTCTTGAGTTTTGTTCGACCGTATTCAGTTCCAATCATGAATTTCGGCGTACGAGAAATGTTCCAATCATGAAAAAAACCAACTAAAATCATATTATCATTTTCATTCAACCATCAAAAGCATTTAACGATCTAGTTTGAAAACATCATTTGGAACTGGTGTCAGTGTTAGGAAACATGCACAAATATGCAATCTGACATGGTGTCAGTGTTAAGACAAGTTGCAAAATCTTACTGACCCCCATGTCAGTAATAGGGAAAAGCAACATTTTGGGCTTCCTAAAGCTGACACCTTTTTAACTTGACCAAAAAATGTGCAATTTGGATTTTGTTTACATGCATCTTGTTCGTCTCAGTTTCAGGAATCCAAATATGTAATTACATTTCAGATATTCCAAATACTTTCCAAGAAAATGCTCCATTCGTCTGGTTACCAAAAAATCAAAATGAGCTAAAAAAAGGCTGTTTTTGGTGTTTTCTGTGTTTGAACCTTCACAACTTCACACCTAGTGATCCAAATGAGTTGAAATTTGGGTAGAATATGGGCAACAGAATGCCAATTATGCGCCAATTGTCAGATTTTGAATTTCCTTCAACAGAAAGAAAAATCGTGAATTTTCCTTGAGGGTGTCAGTATTAGGGCGGGTGTCAGTATTAGGGCACTTCACCCTACTAGAGAGGACCTGAGCAGGTTCATTTCTGAAGGTACTCAAGGTACCAAATAAATCTTCTTCAGTACTTAATTGGTACTTGTCGTGTTTGCTGGGGCACTGTCGGCGAAAAATGATAATGCTTTGAAATATCGAGTTTTAATCATCAGTTTTTTGTCATCCAGGGCATTTTTTGGCTTCTTTATTTTTCTAAAATATTTCAGAATGTGAATCGAATTATGAGGAAAAATCTGCATGATTCCGTGCACAGTCTGCATGGCATCGCTTTTGTCAAAGTCCGTTATTCTTTTTTCTGGAAAAAAAGTTTGCTTAAATCCAAGAAATGATCCGAGCATAATAATTTCGCGTACAGAAGTCCAAGTGTAATGATATGTTGATGGGTAAATGTTGAAGAATGTCCGACTCAACCGGGAGGCGACGATGAGAGTTGGAGAGAGGTTCAGGGGATCAGAGGGAGAAACGCAGTCAGACGTTGGAGGAAAAGGACAATATTTTTCTGCGCCGCATCACAGGAAACACAATGTTCGTCCCAGCAAACAATTTTCCCACAATTTGAAGTACCATTTTCGTACCTTCGTAAAAGGTCCATTCGTAAAAGGTTCCTTCGTAAAAGGTCCAACTAACGCACTAAATCTTCCAGGAGACAGACATATTTTCCTTTCTCTCCCATGTATTTTTGCGCGATACCGTTGGAGAGCTGCCATCTCCCGGTGAACTTGAGTACCTCTGGAAATTGAAACTAAAAAATGCCCCCGGTGGGATATTCGAACCCACGACGACTTTCGGCCTTCTGATCATGAGTCCCACGCTCTCCCCAACTGAGTTCCTGAGGCAACTTCAAAATCGGTTTTTTTTTTTCCCGTCGGCTGCTTGCGCGTGCGGACGTGTTTTCCGAGGTTTGGTGCGTGCTCCGCTGATTTTGTCGATTTTTTGATTTGATTTGTTTTTATTTCTGCTTTTCTCTCAAATTATGTTTGTTCTTGGTTAATTTTCTTCTTTCTTTCTATTTTCTTGATTCTATCGTCCTGTTTTCTCTCCATTCTTCCTTTCTTCTTCGTTTAAAAATCTGCTGCTTTCCTTCTTTTCCATTTCCGAATTTTCCCTTTTCTGAACCATTTGTCATGGAGACTCCGACTTCAAGAGCCTCCGGTTCCAGACTGCAGTCGCCTGTCAGTGATGAATATTGCCGGGTGAACTGCAAGTTTGGAAACTCTGGTGAAGGGAAGATGGTGCTCTGCGATGGTTGCTCCAAATACTTTCACTTCGAATGCGTTGGCCTTCTCAAAACCAAGTCCATTCCAGCATGGGCTTTGTGGTTGTGCGAGGATTGTATCGGGGATTTTCGTGAGATGAATAGCCTCCTCATGCATTTGAGAGTTCTTTAGTTCTTCTGGTCTTCCAGCTGCGGCAGTGGCAGAGTCTTCCGCAGTGGCTGTTCCTCCGGCAAAGCCTGCCATTGTGAATGATTCCCCCCCTGGGGGTGATCCTGCTTCACCTACTGCCGATAGGGTAACTTCTGCTGTTCCTTCAGCTGCAGTGGTGGCCAGGCCTCCTGCTGTTGCTGTTCCTCCTGTTGTGGTTGTTGGCCATCCGGAACCTTCTGTTGCTCCATCTCCTCTGGCACTTTCTCGTGGTCTCATGAGTCACTCCGATAAGCCTCTCATCCTCTCAGCTGTACCTTCGGTTTCCTCTCCCATTGGCCCGCTTTCTTCTGCATTTCCACTTCTTGGGTGTGTGCCCAAAGTTGTCCCGGGAACTCTTTCCTACGCGAACATTGTCTCAGCTCCTCGCTGCAGCCCTTTGTTAAGCCCTCTCTGCAGTTCCGGGTCTTCTGCTGAAGCCGGGGTCATTCCTGCTCCTTCTTTGGACTCGTCATCCCAGGACCTTTCTGTCGCTCTCTTGAACTGCCCTAGTCAAAATCATAAGATCTCGGATGTCCCTTCTATCGCCTCACCCATTGGACCTTGTGCTTCTCTTCCTTCTGCATTCCCACCTCTTGAGTATGCGCCCAGAGTTGTTCCGGGCACGCTTTCCTATGCTGGTGCAGTCGCAGCTCCTTTCAGTTGTTCCGGGACTTCCATTCCAACAAAGGTCATTCCTGCCTGGAAGGTTTCTGTTATGGGGTCCTCTGTCACTTCTGTTGATCCAGGTACTGTGCAGCCTCCATCTCTCTCCCTGCCTAAGTCCTCTCAGCCTTCTTGTTCATCCAGGTCAGTAGCCAGACCTGCTATGTCTACTCCTACCAACCTCTCTCCAACTATCAAACACCCATACACAACGCATTCCTCAGCACCATCTAACTCTGGATCTGGACCATCTCAAGTCAAAGGGAAAGGAAAACCTTCCAGGACTTTGCTCGTCATTGGGGATTCTATGATCAAGCATTCGAACCGTCTTCCAGCCCCTGGAACTGAATTCCGCTGTATTCCAGGTGCCACTGTTTCCAGGGTGTCATCCTCGCTCAAGGCCATTCCAGATTCCCAACGCCAAGCTTACTCCACTATTCTTGTTCATTGTGGTGTCAATGATCTCCTCAATGGCATCTCTCCAGAAATTGTTCTTCGCAATCTGTCTGATCTCTTTCATGGTGGCAGGAATCAATTTCCTGATGCTCGATGGATCTTTTCCGCCATAATTGCAAATGAACGTGTTCCTTTAAAGTCTCTGTACCTCTTGAATTCCAGAATCGCTGCACTCTGCCAACAGTTGGGCATCTCGTTTCTGGATGCTAATTGCTGGCTCCCTTCTAACTTTCTTGCTGCAGATCACCTGCATCTCAATCATCATGGAAGTAGGGTTCTCGGGAATCTGTTCCACAGCATATGCCAACCCTTCTCAAGCTCGCTGTTGGGAAACTGCCCGCGCTCATTCCGAAGACCTCCTACCTAGGGCTTAAAAAAGGCCTAAATCTTGTCTCACTCTTTCTTCTCTCGCTATACTGGTTGATCCATTTACCGGTGCTTCCTTTTCTGAATTCTCTGATGTTCAGGAGAATTGTTATTTGCACACAGATAGGCTTCCTGGCATTCCCTCGAGTTCTCCCCAGACAAGATCTTGCAATTCTTACCTCTCTGTCCTCCAATTGAACTGCCGCAGCATTCGCTATAAATCCACTGAGCTCGCAACACTTCTCGAATTGCATGATCCTGATATCATTGTCCTCACAGAGACTTGGCTTGATGACAGCATTGGCACCCAAATTCTTACA
>JASGXE010015123.1:0-34042 GCA_030068105.1 Sinentomon sp. SZTP_YWyxl | reverse complement strand
TTCCTGATTTTGCTTATCTTATCGAAATCTAAGAACTCGTTGTTAGGTTTCTGTCACTAGTAGCACAAATCGCATTTGGTGCTATTTCACTCATCACAGTAGCCGACAAGTTTCGATGGAACATGAAATCATCAGGTGCCACCGATCCATATCCTTATCTCAAGAGCAAAAAACAAGTAGGATGTAGTTTTTGCAATTTTGCGCCTCGTTTTTCTGCGTGCAGATCGGCATAAAGAGGCTGCCATTCGCCGTAGCAAAAGACAATTTTATCGAACGTGACGTCGAACTTGGAAGGATCCGAAAGCAATTTTTTGAGACACTTTTTCCTGAACCCGACGGATCAGCAACTGTCATCGTAAAAGGATGGTAAAACATTTCCGGTCGGGAACTCAACAGGAAAGATCAAGTTCTAGAAGCGATGCCCATTTTTAAATAGCAGAGATGTCTTTTAACCAGATTATCTTTCAAGTACTTCAAACTGTGTCCAAATTCACCAATGCCTGACAGTTCTTATTTATATTTTTCAGAACCCGATCCTGTTCCAGCATTTTAATGCTCCATACTCGAGGCCTTCAGGCGGAGCTCTGAACCCCATAGTGTTTACCCACACGGCATATTCAATAGCGATGGCTGGAGCCCTCAAGAGGCTCAATGTTGACGAGAGGACGGACACGGAGCCTCCACAAAAAAGGGCGCAGAGGGCCACCCAGGCCTAAGTGTTTGGAGTGAAAAGACCATTAGTCATTCTACCATCGGAGACGGTATACGAAATAAACGCCGGGAAAGATTACCGCCAGGCGATGAAGGTGCAGAATGAGGTAAGAAAAACCCTTACCTACTCTTTCATGCATTATTTAACGATCAAAGGGCTTATAGAAATCCGAAGGGTATAATGTTGTATCCATCAATTTTTCGCCGTTTCGTATTAACGATCCTGTAGATCTTTACGAAATCCCGAGAAAACACCTGGTGTTTCTTGGTTCTTCTGATCACGGAAACAGGCACCGAGATTGGCGGAGTGCCGCCGACGACGCGAACCTGGCGTGATGGCAGCGCCGTCACGGTCCCTAAACACACCATTGCGCTCCCTTTTTTGATCGACCGCTACATTCCGAAGGACTGCATGCATCATCTACCAGTCAGGACTGAATGCACCCTACTCGAAAAACGGTTGGTCTGTCCATTGTGCTTTTTGCTGTAAAACGGATTCGGAACCTTTTTCACGGTTCCTTCGTTTTTTGTGTTGCAGGGTGCCAGATGACGTAAAGAAGAGGAAGAAGAAGAGAGAAAGCGAAAGGCTGGAATTGTTCTCGTGGACCTGCTCCGTGAACAGCGGCAAGGGGTGGAGCAAAGCAAAGACTGAATAACAATAGCGGATTGGTTTAGAAAAACCAATGCCTGGCTGGCATCCGGCGGGCAACATCATAAAATACATATGTTTTTGTATTTTTTGAATTAATGGTGATTATCACATTACAAAGAGATCAAACGAATTTGTGCATTCACTTACACACGATGCATTGCATCGGCTCCAACATCACTTCATTGTGTCGAGTTGCCTATTGTGAAATCGATTCGCCGCAAAAGAGGGCTTCAGGATATTAAATCAACTATCAACAAAGCATTCTCACCGTTGCATCCTCTCGCTAGACATGTCAATAAATTTCAACAAGTACGTATACGAAATCAACAGGTTTCAACTTAGACCTTTGAAACATATTTTTTTATAAACAAGATATTGTTTCGGTTATTGCCGTTCCGCATCAGACCGCGAAGAAATCTTCTGATGTTTATACGAAACCATTTGGCATACCAAAATAGCCGCAGATGCCGGTGCCCACAGAGCAACCGACAAAAAGCAAACGAACGAGACCACCCATCAAATAAATTTTTGTTATTTTTTTGCTTTTTGCAGCCTCCTTACGCCCTTTGAACGTTTGAAAAAAAAATTCAGCTTGCCCGTTCGCATCAACTATTTGCCAGCGAACCCTGACAATACCCGAATCAAAGTCCTCTTGAACAACATCAAAAGACCCAATTCGAAAACATTCAGTTTCATGGCCCAGGGGCCCGAGATGCAAAGGTGCCCGCCATTTCCACCCTTTATTATTTTTGCGGCCAAAGAGGATGAAGGAGGCAAGGAAGCAGGGGGTAGTGATGGGGGGTTTTGGGAAATTTGACGAAAGTTGGGAAAATTGCGAAGAAACTGGAAAGTCGGGAAATTGCCCTTGGCAAATAATCTCCCTTCCTTTGCTTTATGCCCAGTTCTCCTAACTGCAGAAAAACTTAAACTTGGGTCAAACCCAGGGCCATGTTAAGGTTTTTTCGCCCTTAGGCAAATTTTATTTTCGCTCCCCCCTCCCCTCCCGAAGTTGACAAAAAGGACAGTTTCCCAGGAAGGAGGCATTCGTCCCACCCACCGCCAGGGATCGGTAAACGTATAAAACTCCACGTATAATACGTGCGTATAATAAGTACGTATAATACACGTAGAAAACGTATAAAACCTAAAACTCGAGTGATACCTCATTTTTTGCAGAAAAAGCTGCTCTTTAACATGCTAACATTCTATTTAGGCCTATCACATTAAAATAATGACAAGCACCATCATCAATGAAAGGAAAAAAATTTAAAACAGTTCATCAGTGGCTGAAACCCTGCAATTACTTTCAAGTTGGCCACGCAAGATTGTGTTAGCCACACACCATTGAAAAATGCATTTCTAAATTGTATGTGCATCAACCATTTGAAAGTTGATGCTGCCAAATTACTTTCATCTTTAATTACATGGGTCTAGATGCATGTAGTTCATGCGCCTGGTAAAAGAGAGAAGTACAAAGAAAACAAAAAAAAAAAATGACAAATAGAAGACGGCAAAAAACTAACAATACTGGTGACGACCTTTTTTAAGCAGGAAATGGATGCAAGAAGGTTTGAATGGTGGCAAGAGAAAGCGCCAAAAACCAACCTCATGCTTTGTCTCACCCTTGCAAACTTCATTTACGAGGGAAGCTTGTACCATAGCGAGAGTGGCCCCAGAAATCCTGACTGCCGGATTCAATCCTGAACTGCCTTACCCAACTTCATTGGGCCGACTCAATTTTCCTGTGGCAATTCTCTTTCTGGTCCGACAGCCTGGACGTCCAGATTTCTGAGATCACCGGAAAAATGAATCAGTGTGACAGCCAGTAATGGCAAGCACACATGCCTAAGAACAAATGCATATGGCATTGGAGTGAAGGCCAAGCATAATGAACTTGGTAACCATGCAATCATTGGCACGATCATTTTATCACGATTGCATAATCATTGTTTCATCGCGATCATTTCATCACCTATTTCGTTTTCTTTCATCTTTACAAGCATTCATTTTTATTCACTATTTTTGCAGATTTCATTTACCCTGATTGTGAATGGGTGTGGGTGTGCAGGTTGATGATGCTTGCTTGGGGGGTGCTCTTTAGTGGTTGCATCTGTGTGATTGTTGTCTGTCTGCTATTGAATGCTATATGACTAGATCCCGTCCACATTCCGATAATATGTTTTCGGAACTCCTGTCCCCTCCTTTACCCTTTCTTCCTTACGGACAATTTGTCGCGTATCCTTCCCTTCCCTCCCTTCCTTTTCCCAGGTAGGTATGTGATGAGCTTTGCTGTTTTCTGAGAGCTTTGCTGTTCTGAACTTTGCTGAGAAATTGATGATTGCCGTGATGGCATGAGCGCCTGTTCTGCTATGACGTATTTGGTGGAGTGCAGAATAAAAAAAACATTCGCCCAAGATAGGCCTAAGTGTAGAGCACATGGCAGAAAATCCCGCATGAACTGCAAATGTAAAAAAAAGGTTAAACAAAATCCTGCCAGAACTAAGCAAAAATCCAGCTATGGAATGGGAGTGAGAATTCTGACATTTGAGTACTTGGACAGCTTATGGGTCGTCGATGTATGTTGGTATCACAGGCAGAGCGAAGGATCTGGGGTATTTTCAGTTCAGATGAAAATTCGGGAGAAAATGGCAATTATTTTTCTTGGTTATCGTCCACAGCCCACATCGTACAACAATGCGACCAGTTTTGAAAAGAAAGCATCATTACAAATGTTTGTAAGCAGTGGTTGGCATTGTTTATGGATCAGCACTAGAGGATAGCGACTTTATACTCCTTCGTCATCACAACTCTGTTTTCCTGCCAATTGGCTGCAAATAAATTGTTTTTGCATGTGGATACGTTAGAGTACATCATTCTAACCTATTCTAAACCTAACCTCACCTAACCTAACCTCAAGCAAAATATTGATATTTGCAGCCATGGCACGCACTCGCGACTCCAGCCAACAAGCATGGGGAGTATATATTCGCTATCCGCTTGTTGGATCAGCAGGCGATACGACCATATCAGTAGGTTAAAAAACAAAGTCACAGTTTTATATTTTGTGACTGTTTTTTAACCTCCTGACGTGGTCATATCGCCTGCTGATCCAAAGCCATTATTTTAGACAAAGTCATATAATGCAATTTGAGCTGTCATTATTATCATCCCTTTCTGCAATCGTCATCATTTCCGACAAATTATTCAGGTTTTATTCCTCCTACACATCTCTGAGTTGTGAAATAACTTCAGAATTGAATTCCTTGTTGAATTGCACCCCCGAGTCATGTGTCACACATGTGACATTTTTGCACACGTATAACACGTACGTATAAAACACTTTTATACGTACGTATAATACGACGTATTATATGTAGAAAACTCACGTATAATACTTAAGTATTATACTTACCCATCCCTGCCCACCGCCACTCCGCCCTTATAGTTAACTTGCCAATCCTAAGCTTAAGTTGCAATGACTATCTTGTCAAATCTTTGGTTTAAAAATCCTTGATGATCAGACTGAAGGTGCATTGTCATTGGTTCAAAAAATAATCACAAAAAGTCGGTGCTAATGTTAGCTTGAAAACTATTAACTACATGGTGTCGATGAGAGTTTTCTATCGACTCAGCAGCCAAAAGCTTTCACATGCAAGCTTTTTCATGCAAACTGGCAAAATCCCCACTTCCAAACCAGTATTTGAACACAAACAGCTAGGTCCATCAATTTCAACGATTAATCAATTTTGAAAAAAATTTAGTCAACATGGGCTTGGACCTGATACCCACTCACTCATAGCAAACAAATGTGAGTGCCAGCCCATTAGGCTACACCCCCACTTGTGTAAATCGGGCAATTATTGTGATTTGATTTTATGCTCGCGTACCTGTTGACATGATGTTTTTGAATGTTCCAAATCGATATTTGAATAACAACTTGTGTCCTCCAATCATCCTGTTAACGGTCTGCTACAACCTGCTAACATCATCCCGTCCAAGAAGCTACTAAGCTAGCAGCTTCTTAGTGGGACAATGTTAACAGCTTATAAATTTTGCAGGTTGATTTGAATGAGGTCCCACATTCTCAGAAGTATTGGATTTTCAGAAAATCAGTTTTTCCGTTTGACCGCAGAAATAGAGCTTCACTTAAGCTGTGCGACCTTCAAATGCGTTTAAGTATCGACAATGACATCACGTTCGGGGGTCATGCGATTGGCATGATGATGGCACAATCAAATCAAGGCAGTGTGGGTGGAAACAAGTTCTCAGCATGAGATACGACAATCAAGGTGTGATGAAAGTGGAAGTGATGTCGCCATATCAGACGCAATTGACGATTGACTATGCTCGGAGCCAGTTCTTGCACCTGGCCAGAGATTGAAAGACTCCCTCTTTCTGAGCAACCCCAAATGTGCAATCCCATTTTACTTCTAGCCCTCCCGAGTGCACATTGAAATGAAAAGGCGGGATATGATATTGCAGGAAGGGCAACACGTGTTGAAAGTTGTGAGGAACGATTGGATAATATCGGAGCAGGACAAACAAGGAAACTTGAAAAAGAAAAAGGACTGTCCAACGAATTAGAGTGAGCTGTAAAGGTTCAAAAGTTTTCAAGTTTTCAATGGCTATGATGAATTTAAAAGCCTGACACTATTTTCCACCACCTAGAAAAACATTGCCTTCTACTGGGTTTCTGCATTTGCAGCTGTCGTCCATCAAGAACGACAAGTCGGTAAAATAGAGAAGAGGCACCTGGTAACACCAGCAAATAACTAATTGTGTAGGAGCTGTGTTACACACACTGCACCAAGAGAAACCTTCCAAATAGTAAAGAAGTACCTTCATGTTCAAATTGCAAAGAAAAGGTCAGCACCGACTGCATCCAACAATATATTGAAAAAGCAATAGGTAATTCAGAAAAGAAATGGGCAAATGGGTACAATATCCCCACTGAAATTGAACACTGCATGCAGAGCACACAGTAGCATCTGCAATGAACTCCATGCACATATTTTAATATCCTCCAACGAAGCAGCTTTCGTGGCAACACTTTCTGCCTTTGCATTCACAAATGTTTTTGCATATGGGTACAACACTACAACATGTACATACCAATAGATTTAGTGGTGCACGAGATCATGTCATTCTTTATTCATTCTCTAATTCTCTGCATTTTATCATGAGGTCTGAGATGGCCTTTTTCCACTGTTTTGCACACTGCCCAGAAGATGACAGACGTGAAAAATCTGGGCTCGAGCTTAAATAATTTGAGCTCAAGAAACGGCCAATCTCGTGAATGTGAAACCTCAAAGCAAAGGTCTAGAAACCTCAAGGGAAAGGACCTCCAATGTAAATATCAAAGCTCTCAATATCATCTAACAAGAGGTACAATGAGTACTTTTTGTCAACCTAGCGGGACAGGAAACCATTTGCCAAAAAACTCACAACCCGGCCATACGTAACGAGTAATTAGCTGCTTTCAAAATAAACATTTTTCACCCTGCAGCATAACACAAAAAAAGATCATGAGATCATGTCAGAGCTGGTATGTGGCCATCATGATTGGACAGCTGGAACCTATTTGGCCATTGCCCAGGTGATTCATCAGGAATTCTGCACATTCCTTTTTCCACCAGCCTGCCACTCTCGATTTTTCTCAGCACTCGCTCTAACTGGGCATTTGATATAGCAATGCTGACCAGCCCATTTTCTGGTGGATAATCAAACAGGTCATATGCAAAAAACAGATATAGTGGCCAGAAGTCCAAACCAACTCCGAACAAAAGAAGTCACCCACACAGAAAAATGCAACTGAAGAAGACAACTCGACAATGCTGCCTCACAAAACCGATAAGCTGTCCATGAAGATGATGGCCATATCACTTAGACGATGCATGTAGGATACAGAATTACATACTGCGTGTACACAATAAAGCACCAGGAGATGTTTAGTTCATCCAGTGGCGAAGAGCCAAGAACAGCAAGTCACCGTCCACAGGAAAAGCCAGTTTGAGAGAAAGATATCACATTCGCACTGGGTAAAATATCACAGCAAATCATTTTCAGACTGGAGAAAATATCACAAATGCAATCTCTGCTGTCGTCAACAGGTCAGCAACATGTCAGCATTCCAACAGATCAAAGTGTGGACGAAATCTTCATGTGTTGAACAAATATGATGCACACCACCATCCTGGTTCCAAGAGGAAAAAGGAAAGGTAAATGTGATAAAAATGACTAAGCAAGGATAGGGTTTTTCAACCAGAAATACTGGGCAATACGAATCAAAAAGTAACTGTTTTGGATTCATGAAGAATTCATATTAGAAAAATACTGGTGCGCACTCTTGAAAATTGGGTCACAACTGCTAAAAAATAGGGATGTTTGAAGAGAATACCCAAGTGGGAGTATAGTTTTCTTGCAAAGAGTCACCTTCGGCGGAGAGATCATGACGGGGGTAACATTAACTCGAGCTGCGAGGTAAATTTTTGCTATCTGCTCCAATGGCAAAAATTTACCCCGCATTGATCTCTCCGCTGCTTGAGAGTTATGGTGACGACCTGTGCACCAGATTGGTAGGGCGAATTGAAAATTGGCTTACAGCTAAAAAGTAGGTAACAAAAATGGCTGTTAGCACCTGCAATGATCATTGGTGCAAAAGGGCGCTGCCAGGAGGCAATAGGTACTTGTTTTGGTTTAATTAGGTACACTACTTTTCATGAAGGATTTTAAAAAGAAATTTAAAAAAAAATTCTCAACCTGATAGATTTTCATCAGTGGATGCAGAAACATCAGCAAATAGTTTCAGAAGTGAAAATCAGCCACTTGCAAACGTAACCAACACAGAAAAAATTTGACATGTTGGCATTTTGAACAACTGTGAAAAAAATGAACATATACATGGCCTGCTGGCTAGGTTAAATTAAATAGCAAACTGGAAAGAGAAAAAACAAAATGTGAGTTCTAATTTTAAAAATGGAAACAGTTGGGAACCCTCGGGTGTTTGTCCAATCGTTTTCCATCCAGGTCAGAAAAAGTGGAAAGAAGAGTGTCAGAAATCGAAATAAGATTCATCAAGGGCAGGGTGCCTGCGAGGTACACATTAACATTCCAATTGACACATTTACTCACTTGAACTCCATGAGCAATCCTTTCTGAAGACATGTCAGGGATAGGATTCAATGGCAGGTCAATCATTTGAGCCAGCCATGACATGACACGACTCCCAAAATTCTTCTGTTGCCTGAAACTCAAATGTGGCAATCTGGAAAGAAATTGAGAAAATAATCACACCCAAAATGCATAGTTGGTTTGTGGATGAGAATTTGCCAGGAAGTTGAAAATGACTGGTCATTAACAAATACGCAAATGAACCATACGCGTATCACCCATGACAATTTAAAAGTTGATCGCAGTTTTCCAAACGGCAGTGCAGTTGGGCTTGGGGATAAGGACCGTGGAGCTTTGAGAGGCATTCCAAGTGTTCTTGGCTTTGCATGGAAATTCATGTTTTTCACGTGAGTTTTTCTCCCACTAGAGAAAAAGGCGATCTGTTTTGGCACTTTGGGTAATTTTTAGATCTCTAATTGATGCAGACTAATATTTTTACTGCAATTTGAAACAGATACCGAGGCAGTTGATATGAGCAAACTGAACAATTGAAGAAATGACTTGTTCAACAGAACACAAGATCCAAAACTCCCAGAGCACAAGGTCCGATTGCATCCACGTGTGCATGCTAACTTTGCTTTTGGCGCAAACCTCACAAATGTGCAGAAAATTGGCCTTTTTCTCCCTGATCAATTATGTAGTGATCCTGCCAAATGGGCACATCAATGTTGCTCTCGTTCATTTTTGACATTTCCTCAGATTCGTTTTTTAATATTTCAACAAGATTATTAATCTGCATCCGATTGATCTAAAAATCATCCTAACCTCCAAAAACAGATCAAATTAAGGCAATGGGCGAAACTTCTTAAAATGCAAATCTCAATTCAAAGCCTAATTGACCCCCCGTTCAAGAACCTTCTTTATCTCCGCATGCATTTTGCCACCACACTGAGTCCGAAAGTGCCAATGCAGAAAGCGACAGCTTCATCCAACTTGGTCCAACCAAACACTTTTCCAACCGGACATTTCTGAATGAGTGGCTCGAAGCACATTTCACCACCGAGTGATGTTGTTTGGAGAACCCACACACAAAAATGGTTGCACAAAAATGACATAGAAAGTCAGCAAATATGCCCCAAAGGTCAGCAAATTTGCCAAAACTGTGGACATTGCGAGGGGTGAAAAAAAAATGGAAATGCAAAGCTCTGAGCAATTTTGACCCCTGAAGGTTCTGGTGTCACATTGATTTGAAGAACTCTCTCGGCCGAATGCACCAATACGACTAACGCTAAGCTTACACATATCTTGAACTTAAGTGCCAATTTCCATTGCGTCAACATTTAAGCTTAGTGGGAGTTCGACCTAAGACTTATAGGGTTAGGGATAGTCGCTTCTAAGGGCTAAGCTTAGCATTAGCATTAGCCAAAGTCCTAGACATTGCACCATTTGCATTGCACCAACTTGAGATGTAACTCAAGGGATAGCTGAGTGGTATCTTAGCATTAGTGCTAGGTTGGTCCAGATCAGACTTCGCTTACCTTTTGACGTGCGATGAGCGGATTCCTTTCCGTTTTTTGTTATTGCAAGCAAGGTTGAGCATTCGCATCCTGCATTTTGAAACATCTGAGGCGTGATGGAACAGTTTCTGGCGAACTTTCCGCTTTTTTTCCTTCCGTCAAAAAATATTTCCGTTTCATTTGTATTCATATTTGCCATGAAAGAAAGAAAAAAATATATTTCGGACCGGTTGCGTCCCGAAATTTCGGATTGAGGTTTTCCAAAATTTTGAATTATGTTTTCCGAAATTCCGGATTTGTTTTTTCGAAATTTCGCATTTATTTTCCTGGTATTTCGGATAACTTTTTCCGAACTTTTGATTATTTTTTTGAGAAATTTCGTATTTATTTTTCCAAAATTTTTATTTTTTATTTTTTGGAAATTTGCATTTCCTTCTTGGGAAATTCGGACTACTTTTGCCGAAATTCCAAATTGATTTTTCTGAACTAACGGACAAAATATCCAAATGTTTTGAAAAAAATAAATCCGAAATACATATGTGGAGAATAAATCCAAAATTTCAGAAAAATCCGAAATACCGGAAAAAATTATTGAATTTCGGAAAAATTAATACAAAAGTTTGGACAAATAGACGCAAAATTTCGGAGAAAATATCCAAAATTTCAGAAAAAATCAGAAAAATGAATGCAAAATTTCGGAAACATCAACACAAAAATTTGGAAAAATAAATCCAAAATTTCCGGCAAATAAAATGAAATTTGGGAAAAATCCGAAATAAATTTAGGACAAAACTGACCCCAATCGGTAAACAGAAAAGATGTTCAATATCCAGGAACTTTTTGAAATTCCGAAAGTTCGGAATCCCAAAAAGTCGGAAATTTCCGAACAATTTCGGAATTCCGAAAAGCTGGAATTGTTGGTACAGAAACTATCGGATGTGCGAAAATATTCTATTCCTGTGCGTTTTCGAAGTTCCTGGAGGGCCGACTTTTTCCTTCAGGTAATTTCCTAAAAGATCTAAATTACCACGTACAAAATTAAAAAATTGTACACTGTATTACCGAGATTCCGCATAAATTCCGACCGCAGCTGTTCCGACACCGAATGTCGTTCCGGTTCCGAAACAAGTTCCGATTCCGAAACATTCCGATTCCGTTCCGACCTCACGAAGTTCCGCCCCGATTCCGACTCCACTGCAAATTTCCATTTCCGCTCATCTTTGGAATTCATGCGCGAATAAGAAATTTGTTCCGTCGTCCTCAACTGACTAACTTGTTCACCAATGAGGTATCTATCCAAACTCGTTTTCATGCAACACCCCCACGCCCCATTTCGGTGTCGTCATAATAATTATTGGTGCCGTTCGCACTGTCTTCTTACTTTTCGTTTGCAGCATGTTGAATCAGATCGTGGTCGAATGCGCGCAGTCTTGATTTGCGAAAAATATTGAAATTTATGAAGCTTTGATCTAACAGGAAATTTGTTGTGGCAATTATTCTCGGCTGGCTTTGCAGAAAGTTCCTCCCAACAATTATTTTTCTTCGTCCTTTTTGAGGGTGAAGGAGTCGTCTTAGCGAAATTATCGCCTCTACATGAGCGCATCTCCTGAATTTTTGGCGTCTTTAGAGACCATTATAGCAGCTCAACTCGCAGCCAGTGTCGAGATATTGCCGAAACAAAATTTCGAAAGAAGCTCCATATAGCAAAGCATTGCAATTCCTGACAGAAGGCAGATCAGTTAGCTCTTCGCTCGTGCTTCGCTACCACTTAGCTAAGACTTAGCTAAGATGTAACTCAGCTACCACTTATTGTTGGTGCAATGCTTTGTGACTAGCACTTAGCTGTCACTTCGCTATCACTTAGCCAAGTGTTAGTTTTAGGGTAAGCTTAGGCTTATTGGTGCATTCGGCCGTCTGTCCACCAGTGGGTTCTGTCACCGAATTGCATGCAGCTCCAGAGAAGACCTCTCAAAATACACAAAAAAATGGAAAGGGAGAAAAATGTACAACATTGCAAAGGCGATAAAAAAAATCAATTTTCGAACTTACCTTATCAAATTTGACAGCTCTGAATTGAATTCAAAAAGAAACTGTCTCGAGACATCCTCGTGGATTTACCCTGCATAAAATTGCATTCTTGTCACTTCCCTGTCAATTCCCTTGCTGATTTCTCCAAATTCCATTCCGATACCATGCACAGAGATCAGTTCACATGGTTTATCAGTAATCACCCACCAAGGCAATCCTGTTTTTATTGTCGTTATGTGATCGCAATGGACACGTGCAGTCTTAGAAATACGGAACACTGTGTTGGTCTGCACCATAATTTGATATTTAAAAGGGCAGTGGTGAATCGAAGCCTGTGAATGCTGCAAAAAATGCATGGTTGTGGAATTGTATACCAATGCAGTACTGGACCTACAAAAGCAACAAACAATCTGCAATCACGACAACCCTCGCAACACAAAATCGAAAAATACAGCCAGCAGAGAGAATTTCAACAAATTTCCCACATGCTAAAAACAGCCATGATCCATGGATGATGCGTGTGTTAAGTCATAAATGATCGGAAGTTGGTTCCTTATTCAGGTAGCATCACAGCAAATGTTTTGATGCTTCATCTTGGAAGCATTCCTTTTTGGCCTTTTTGCAAAGTGTGCAGACTCAGCTGTTGCAACCTCCCGACGCCGCAACGTTGCTTAAAATAACAAATTTTCCTCTGCTCTACAATGACAGCGAACGAAGGCCTATTTCCAGACTTTTTCATGTGTCAAGTGGTTGTGATGCCTGGACTGCCAGTTCCCTCAAACAAAATCCATGGTGTGGCCAAATGAACAAAATCTGCCAACAAACAGCAGAATCAGGTGATTTTCAAACTTCAGTCTGACACCTTGAAAACAGTCACATGAAAATCGTTTCAATGTCGAAATCCAAAAATCCAAAAACAAAAGTGACCAGTATGCCCACCAGTGGATCTTATTCGGAGTTCACAGAAGCAAAAGGCAGTGTTCAAATAAATTCTTGCTCAACAGGAGTTCAATGCAAATGCTGGAAACAGCAACCGATAATTCAGGCACATTTTGACTCCTCCGCTTGGTTTGGGTCATCCCGAGGTCACCGAGTCACTGAACAGATGGACATGCATGTGGTATTATGATTTTCGGCCTGCTACATCCTGGACCAATGGTGCCTGCAGCGACCACAGGCTAAACTTTTGACATCCCACCAAAAGGTAAACTTTCTTCTGAAGACCTGGTTATTACACTTGAAAATGTGATTGGCAATCCCAGTTTGGGTTCGTGATCATTCTTTCGGGAGAAGTGATATCCCAGGTTGCACGACACGAAGCAATTGGAGAGATCCGCTGGCGCAATTGGAATCATGATGGCTGGTACCAAGTTTTCCTTGGGTGGAGATCCGGGAGCTGTTCAGCTTGCCCCCGTGAAAACTCAAACCGAGAAAGTTCTGAGGAGATGGACGAGACCTCTGCATGTCTGCAACAGTGTCGAAACAGGATCAACTTTGACATCCTGCCAAAAATGAAAGAACTACGTACCAGGTTCACCTTCTAAAGATCTGATTAGAATCCATTTCACAGGTCACCTCAAAAGCCAGCAAACAGCACACAGAGGCTGCTGAAGTCCTATTAAAATTGAAATTTAAAATGATGGAAATCAAAGTTTAAAACAATTTCAATATTTTTTGATTAAATTAATCAAAAAATAATTGAAATTGTTTTAAACTTTGATTTCCATCATTTTACGTGTAAATTTGACAAAGAAGGATTTCAACAGTTGTGACTTGTCTCTCCATGTAACCAAACAACTATTCATTAAATTTGTTGCGAATGCTGCAGTGTATCTCTCTCTAGCACAAAGCCTGAAAAATTATTTCCAAAGGTTTCGTTACTCGTGAGCAAGTGAGCTAAAAACAAATCAATCCCCTCAAGTGTAATTATCATTGGGGAATGCAATGAAATGAAATGGTTAAACAGATAATAAGATGCGACAATCGAGGCAACAGTGTTAATTTTTCTGTTATCGGCCCACGCAAACTTTGATCCGGCAAGAGGGGAATTGTATGGTATGTTTGGATAAAAGAGTACGCAGTTGAAATGTCCTCCATTGAATTAATTAAGTTGAATTGGTCCTATGTCATTTGTTGTCAGGTCGTTGCCGTCGCATCTAACTTGATAACTTCACATCCTGGGCCACAGGTCATTCTGGGTTTCAACCTCATCAACTGAAGAAATTGGTATCATCCACCCCCTCTTCATCTTAATCTCTCTAATTCATGTGGACAAAAATTAAGTGGACTTGATTTTCGTTTAAGACACATGCAAAAATACTCTCAAGAATCCCAATCTTCCAGCGAAATGGAAATACTTGCAATCAGTAGTTTTGCCAGACCCCAGGGGGGTCTGCATCCCCCATAAAATCACCTACACCCCCCAGAAAAATTGTCCAAAACCCTGGTGAGGATTGTTAGTCGAATCAGTTTGGCTGGGTAGCCAACGAAGACACGGGTGGTCCATGCTGTATACTTGCCATGGCAGGAGATTTGGCCGCTTGAACGCCAATTTTGTCCCCCAAATGAATGCTCAAATTTCAAAATTTGCACAGATTCTAGGGGCTCTGCTCCTTGGAACTCCACTGGGGCGGTGCCCCAGACCCCAAATACTGGGTGGTCTGCCCCCTGACCCCCCGTCTGGACTGTGCCCAGATCCTTCATCGAGAGAGGACCTCCTGAAAATCTTTACACCCCCTGACAAAACTACTGCTTGCAATGCTGTTGCAAATCGAGATTGGACAATTTGTGGAAATTTTGTTCCACCTCCAACCCACTGCACCCAAAAGAAGCCACCGAATTGAAAAAAATACCACCAGCCTAGCCGAGGCACCAAATTTTACCCATCTAGGAATTTATGCACAGTGGCCAGTCTAATTAACTTGAGGCCTATTGCTTTCAAATGGCAATTTTCAAAATTCTGCGTTTTCTCACATGAGGTGTTCCACTGATACAGTAAAACTCCAATTCCAAAAATCTGGCAAGCCAACCAAAAGTTTTCAAAAAAAAAAAAAAAAAACAGGAAAACAAAAGGGAAGGCAAAAATTGTGGAAAAATGTTCACAAAAAGTTTTTATGGAAATAAAAAACACAAAAACGAAAAGCCGAAGTTGTTGAAATGTCATCAAGCAAAATTGTCAAAACACAGGTTACTCTTGACATATCCAAATTTTTTCCTTAAAACAAAATAAATCTGCATTGTCTGATGTTCCTCATTACCCTGAGAAAAATAAAAATGCACAAGCAGCTGGCACCGAAAATCTGATATGAGAAAACACATCTTTGACAGTAAATTCGACCGACACTGCACATTCTTGTTGAGCTCTAGTCCGATAGACTAGACTCCTATCTTAGTAACTTAAGAAGTTCAGGCATTGTCTGCATGCTGAGAGTATATGGAGCAATGAGAGACGAAAATATCGAGAAAAAGTAGTTCAACATTGTAAATTCTGAAACTTTAATAACGTGAAAGGTATCCATGTCTGCATCAATGTAAAAGATAGAATCTACCCACATCAATTTTGAATTATGTGAATTTACAACATACGAACAGTGTACAGCAAACAGCATTCCATTTGAAGATACGAAATGGCACATGCTCAAAAACATGTTAGTCAAGCCAGCCGTGGCTGTCTGTCATTATGGCAATTTACAAAAAAAAATCTCGTTTTCTTGGTCTTGAAGAACACAAATTCAGTTTCTTTGCAATCTTCGCTCTCAGAAACATTCCATCGCTTTGACAGCAACAAATCAGAGAAGGAAATGCAAAGCGTGGTAGAAATACAATTATTCAATACAAGTTTTCATGGCAAACGGTGGTTAGTGGTGAGATTTTCCATCACGAATAAGTGGCATAAGGCGTGCCTGCTGTCAAATTGACAAGACACAAACAAGACAAGAACTTTGTTGCAGAAACTCTTTTAGAATAAAACAGTTCAACACAGAAATTTTCTCCATTGTTGCAACAAAATTAAGAAGTCACATGTGGAAACCTAAACTTTTGAGAGAATTTCTGCAATGAGGCCGGAGAACAACCTGCCTTGGAGAAACATGCATTCGACCAATGAATTTATATGAAAGAAAAGGCATGTCATGTCATTGCAGCAGAAGCAGGTTGCAAAAACAAGGATAGAACAAACCCAAAAGTTGATGAAAAAGCCAACACATCAATTGAATGAGAACATGTCAAAAAAGGTGATTCGCAGCATCATTGTGCAAGTACCACAGACCTTGAAGAGAGAGGCATCAGAGCATACCATCATTTGTTTGTTGTTTTTGTGCACAAAGTGAAAAACGTGCATAATTCAAAAAATACTTAACAGTGGAAATACTGAACAGTATCTTTATCGTTCAAACAAACACAGAACAGTGTGACATTATGTTTTTACTACCCTTAAGAGAAATTGAAAAATAGGGGAATGGCAAGTTGATAGAGGCAGTCTTCAAGCCTTCAAATGAACAACTCGAGAGATCAGTTAGCACAATTCTAAATTAAAAAAAACCAAATGGTATCAAGTTCTGTGTGATGAAATTTCAACTCACGGACTTCGGTGAAAAAAGACAAATACCTGAAATCACTTTTCCCACCAAGAAAAGAAAAATGGCAAAACATCACCCATTCTGAAGAGCCTCTTTGGAATTGGGAAACTAGTTGGAATCAGACTAGGATTTTTTTTTGTTCGATCAAGCCCTCCACACAAACCTGATCATGATCATCATAGCCATTGAAAAAGACATTCATATGCAAAAGCCATGCCATTGGTAATTGCTTATTGGAATTGGTGTCAGCAAAAAGACTGTGCTAGTGTCACGTGAGAGCTGTCCAAAGCCATTAACGAAACGGATAGGCGTTGTTCAGGGTTGGAAATGTTTCACTTTTTTGAAGAGGTGAATGTTACTGAGGGAACATATTTTGGGGAGACATGAACCATGTGTTCGGAAATTGCCACGAAACAAAAACTCAGTTTTGTTCACCAATTATTGTTCACGTGGTATTAATTGAACTTCCAACCGTGTGCTCCAATTCCCCAAAAATGATATCCCTGTTCGAGTTTGATGTTTTTGCTCCACTTGCTTCTGAAAGCTTGTCTTCACTGACCATCTTGGAACCCAAGAATCAATAAACGTCTGAAGAGGAGGCTAAAATTTTCGATTGAAGTCTCAACATCCGTGAATACAGCAAGAAAAATTTTCAGATCACAAAATGTGATAAAAACTGCAAATTTACATTTTTCCTATGGCCAAAGACTTTTGGGCTACCCTGTATATACCCATCAGGATAAAATACTGCCAAATTGCTTGAAAAATACTGCTTGAAAAAAAAATAAAACTGATGAAAGATCCTTTCATCAGTTTTCAAACAGTTTTATTTTTCTGGGGTGCTCTCAAATTGAACTGCCACAGCTCTTTTGATTCTGTGCAATTTTTTTTTTTTTTTTTGTTTTCGACCATTTACAATTTTGGGAAGCCAATGATGTATTTTGAAATTACCCCTTTTTTTGCCTGGAAGAGAGTGTGAACTTTAAGGAAATTTGCCAAATCTTCCATGATTTCATAGTGTCAATTTCTGAACCCCAGAATAAGCAAATTTACTCGGATTTTGGCGTTTGACTTTTGTGGAGTATTGGACGGTCTACAAATCACTAAAATGAGTTTGGCAGTATTGTTGTCCATTTGCATTTCAATGCATACTTTTGGGTTGCAATTGGTACAAAAGGCACAGTGATGAAGTCTTTCTGGCAGCAATGCCAAGATTTTAACTAATGTCAGAACAAAGTCGATATAGTCAAAATGCCTTCATCGTGGTTGTATACTTATTTTAATGTATGTTGCCAGAAAAGGCATGACAGAGAATTATAAACGGTCAATAAATCACTAACCGCACACTTTTGATGTTGCATTTTTATTAAGTGGCATTTCCAGTCCCAGATTTTTAAATAAAATTGGATTTCGTGTGATTGGACATGACTGTGCCCTTTTTGCCGAATAGCCCGAAATGCTGTTCGTGTGCTTCAGCATGATTGTGCCCTTGAAACTAAAAGAAGTGAATTTTGCACTCAACGAAAGAATTGCAGTAAACAAGGGGATCAGCCATTCCATGAGCCCTCGTCATGAGAAGCATGGTCAACTTTCCGTTTGGCTAAGCTCAATTCTGCCTTGTGAAGTGGAAATACAACATTTTACAGGAAATGTTTGGGACAATGCATTTGCTTCTCAATTTGGCCTGTAGTGTTTGCCTTTGAAAGCTGTTTAGAAAAAAAGTTTGTTTATTTTTTTGGTGATTGCGTAGTCTGGTGTAGAATACCAGCATGCCTGGTATTCTACACCAAACTTAGACAAACAAGACATGTACTCGTATACCTGCTGTTATTTGTGTTTCCGTTGAGTTTGCCTGTAGTCAAAGCAGTTTCATTCGTGGCTGATTTGTTAAAAGTTGCATGTGTTTTGATGAAAAAGCATCTGTGTCAGATCAGAATAGGCATTCTTAACCCCCTGTTTTCAGTGTGAACGGAAGTAGGCACATTAAAGGTAAAGAAACAGAAAAAGAAATGGCAAAAAAGCTAGCTGTGTACGAATAAAGATCACAGTCCACCTATGACCACCGTTGGAGAGAGAAGTTGAAGTGCTGAAGGAGATAACCAACAGAGCAGAAGCGGTTTGTTGGAATTCAATGCAGATAAGCAATGAAGAGAAAGCCATGCAGCCAAAGCTTTCTTCGGTTGCATGGTCAGAAAAGGGGTCTTGGCTCCTCTCTTATCTGTTATCCCTGTTACATAGGCAGAGGAGTTTCCACAGCTTTAAAGAAACGAATATTTCACCACATGAGTTAAACAAACTTAGATACTCTCCATGATAAATACCTCCACACCTGCTGGGAAAGCATCTGTGACAATACCTAAAAGAATTTATTGCAGAAACAAATGCGTGTAAAGTTTGAAAAGCAATTGCTGGAGAACTGGGACCATATACAAATCAACCTGCTGAGTGCTAAACTCAGAGGATGCTCAGCACGAAGCTAGCGGCTTCTTAGCTGGGCTAGAAATGTATTCCTGCTAGCAGGATGAAAGTAGGGTATCAGTTGTTATTCACCATTTTCGCCCATTTTTAAATTAAAAGCTAAAGAAATTGACAAAAACATTTTGCTACCGATATGTAGGCTTAAAAAAACCACTCAGTTTGATTGACTAGGTTTCAATGACAGGAGGCTTGGGGTGCGTGGTGGAATGTTATCGCATCCACTTTCCGAGAGGTTCCGGCTGCAGTCAAGTTTTCCAAATTGTTTATTCTTTAAAACTTACCAAAATACCGCTTTGGAAGCACAAATTTTGACAGTTTGTGTGATGAAATCTGTCAAGATTGCTGTTGTGTCAAACAAGAAATTCCCCATCATGAGTTTTCTGTGCTTGTTTTGCCTTTTGAAGGGAATTTTATGCACCTTCACAAAAATTTTTTATCCAAGGGCTAACAAGGCGACCCATGGCAAGTTAATCCCAAGATTAGCAAATTAACCATGTGTTCTGCTAATAAGTTTTGGCCTTTACGACATCCTGAAACGGCTGTTACAAAGGCCTTCGGTGGAGGCATGGACAAGAGAAGACGTGGTTGTATATCTTGACAATAAAATTTAATTTTTAAATTTCAACCAGTCTTTACCTGCTATTTTCCTTTTGTGTGACATCAACGACGTGGGAGGATGAATTTTGAGGGCAGCACAAGCATCATGAGTCCATATAATTGACTTCTGTGTTCTGTTGGCACTTGGCAGCTGAGTAGCTTAAAAGGATTGACATTGGTGTCCTGTCATGCAATTCCTTATCTTCCATTACCCACCATGTTTTAATGGTCTTCATTGCCCTTTGTGACTTGCAAGATGCCTAATTATGTGATAGTCAAGTATGGAAACTAAATGAAAAAAAAAACTGAAGGAAGTGGCCATAAATTTCTGAGAAACAGTTCAGCGTGCAAAGTTTGGCGTGCAAACAGAAAGACAAGATAAACCCGAAAACAGCAAGTTTTTTGTTCAATTCATTTCTTGGCAGAAGGTGCACTGGAGACATGATGAGTAGAATAAGAAGTGGCCGAACTTCGGGATTTCCATGGGACGAAAATGTGTGAAAATGTGCATGGGAGTGCGCATCTCAATCTGCACGGCAATGTGACGAAAATGTGCATGGGAGTGCGCATCTCGATCAGCACGACTCATACACAAAGCGGCTGCATTTCAAAAGTCTTTGACATTTCCTTCTTGAACAAAAACTACATGAGATAAACCTCTGAAACTTTGTCACTTTGTAATCTGATGCTTTTGCTGTAAATGTGCCAAATTTCAGCAAGTTTATTTCGTTTTGGCCCACATTTCCGTGGAGGTCGTTGTGGGCACTGGGTGAAATTGATGAATTTTTTCAATTGTCGAGCAAAAACGGACAATTTTCGCTAAATGAAGCATGAAACGCCCGATGCAATTTCACCACAATTCCAGGGTGTCTTCAGTGATTCTGTCCTGTCTAAAAATGGTGTCAAAATTTGGGTCCTTCCACTAAACGAGGTAAGGAGGCTGCCAAAGATGTCGAACGATCATTCTGACCTGCAGCAGCATTTTTCGAGGTCAGACAGACCCCCCATACTGTGGGGCTGCCACCCCCAGACACCCTGCACTTTGCGTGCCCTATCTCAGACCTGTTTAACCCCCCCACCTCTAAGTTACCCTACCTTGCCCATCCCTGCACCCGCTTATTTTCTTCTAAACTTGACAATATTTTGACGTCAGCGCAACAGCTTAAACAACAGCTTGAGGGTTGCTTGAAAAGCTGGTGGCCGGTTTGCATCCAGAGTGGTGTCAAGTAACAGCAAAAAGCAGGTAAATGAAAAGGGTCCAGAGTCTGATTGTCCAACTCGGGTGTTGTTCAACTTAGGTAATGGGCAATGGAATCTTTTGCAGCAGAAAAACATGCAAAAAGGGACAAGTGGATGAAGGTGCATCAAGCAGAGAGAGGACTGGAAGGGGGAGGCCGGAGAGCTGATAGGGAATTTGACTGCAAACAGAAGCAAATCGATTTTTTCTGGAGAGCAGTGTTGCGCAACTTCATCTTTTGGTTCAGGCGATGACTTTACAATCGATTATGCTGGCCGTCATTATTTGTTTTTGCTCCATAAAATGGCCCGAGGATGGAATTAAGGTTGGCAAAATAATTATAAGATGCAACATCCCAGCACCCCACAAAGAAGCAAACGGAACATTAAAAAGACCAATGGAGTTGTGCCCGTGTCTCTTCTGTTGCATCAGTCAGACTGATGATGTGTCCACGAAATCGATCAAGAAGTGAGTGAAGTTTCATTCATTGCTCTTGTGTAACAGGTGACAAAGGCACAACTCCATTGGTCCATCATTATGCCTTCTGTTAGTTTCAAGTTCACAGAGAAATCAAAAAAGACCACAGAAAAAGAGGTATTTTCAGCATTTCAGATCAACAATTCATTAAGTGTTTATTGAGAAACTGCAATTTGGCAATCCAAATGAACTCCTAAATCTCAAAAATCAATGACCTCTGGGGAAAAAATTCCTCCTGACAAGAGTCTGTAGCCCGTAGAACCCCACTGAGGCACTGCCCCTCGGCTGGGGGTGCAAAAAATCAAACTGCCCAGGGCGCCAAAAAACCACGGGCCGGCCTTGTGTGTTTGGTACGTGTGGATTTGTTTTCGTTCAAGCCTGATAGCATTACTTGATTCTATAGGAATTAACAGCAGTTTCGTCTCAGGGGTTGTTGGAGGTTGGTGTTGCCGCCTGCAGGAGTGTATTTCAATTTATCGTTTTGTAAAAAAGCCAAACGGTTGCGCAGTTGCCGAGTGCAAGAACCGCAGTGGAAGAAACCGTGACAAACCCGACGAAACCTTATCATTGGAATGTCTTATAGTGTAGAAGAGAACATGTAATGTCAGGAAGAGATAATTTTTTTTCTGTTAACGAATGAAAAAGTGTAGGCGTTAAAGTTGACTGAGATCTGTAAAGCAAGGGATATTGACTTCAAATATGTGGACAAAAATTGGAATTTCGTTCCACCCCCAGGAAGTGCCGTTTATGAGAAAAAGTTAATCATCATTTTCCATCCATGAAAGATCCCATTTTGAGGAAAGCATGGATTTCTAAACAAACAGCGGGACACTTTCAACAGCAAAAATGCATGAATTTGTTTTGAGCATTCCAGCACTGATGACTTCGAAAGAGATCTCATGAATGAGTTGCTGAAACCAAATTTCCCTTCGGAAGAAATTGAAACCAGGAGCAGTGCCAAATCAGAAAATTCCAGGATTTGTTCTTCCAAATGCGAAAACGACTGAACACGCGTAAACCGCCGGCAGCACCTTGAACGTGTGACACGTTCAGTTTGTCGTTGGAATGGTGACCACAACGAAGCTTCTGCCATGGTGCAGCAAGATATGCTGAAAGTAGAATCCGTCAGTCGAATTGCTGGAGATTCTCAAAAACAAACCCGAAAAGGTTTTCGGTCCCAATGCAAAGCTCTTAAACATATCCTATACACTTTCGCCCTGCCGAATGGATTTCCTAACGTGCAAGTGCTTCTTTGCACAAATTCAGTCCATTCACCTGAAACTCCACCATCGGGCCACCACACTCATCCACATTTCTGTATATCACCTGAACTGGTTAAGCAACTTCTGGTGTGCCTTTCTAGACTCAGTTAGCACGTGGAATCTTGGTGAATCCCCAGCACTTTTACTTTACTGGGGATATTGACTACACATGATTCAAAGAGGTATTTTGAACCCAACGTGTTCGTTGACAAACCAGTTATCAAACTAACTAATCCGCACCAACTATCTTCCACACAGACATTCACGAGTATTCGTTGTCACTCTTCGGAAAAAAAGAATGTGTGAAGAGAAAAACATAAATCGAAACTCCTGAGTTTCGTTGAAAACACACAAAAACACAGGGATGCTGTTTGATCAGTTTGCAATGGATTTCCAAAATTGGATACTGTGGTATTCCGCAGCTGGTGAGATAGTTTTCATCAGCAAAAGATTTGATATACGAGTATATACCATGCGTAATCTAAAATTGGCTTATCAATTAAGCAAAAGAAACATGCTTATGTTGCAATGGATTTACCAATTCTGGAATATGCCTGCGCATCTTGGGGTCCCTAAACGTTGTGACATAGATGCCCTTGAGACTGTTCAGAGAAGAGCTGAGAGATCAACAACATAAAAAAATATGGTAGACAGTACAGCGTAGCTGGTCTTTCGCTACCTAACCAATTCTTACCTAATCCAACATAAGCTAGCTTGTTCTGGTCTGTCAATCAACCCAACATAAGCCAGACTGTTCTGGCCCATCAACCCAAACGTTATTGCAGCCGCTCACCAATGCACTGTCGATTTGAGATCCTACGCAAGTTTTGATCTGATGCTGAATTTCGACAAATGCCAAATTTACCCCAGCCCTCGGAAAAAAGCCGGTATCTAAGAAGCGCAATTGACGATGAGAAGGATCGAAGTGAAGGAAAATGCATCGGAGTGAAAAAAAGATATGTTCCGAATGGTTTGCAGACATACAATTCGAAACGAAATAAGTTAAGTGCTGCGAACCACGAAAATGGATCACATATTTTCAACACAGACACACGCACACACCATGATTGCAGCCAGCTGTGACAAACAAGGTTTTGTCGCAGCTTGATGGGCCTTCTCTTCGGCATCGCTGTATTTATCGGAGACGATTCTCAACCAACACGAAAAGCTGATTGCAATATAGGACTGAGCTTCCAATGCGATTCCCCTGTTGCACTGACAAAAATCGAGTGCGTGAAAAAGGCACCTGCGCAGCGTGGATGCATTTGGAAGTCTTCAAGCTAACCTCAGGTAGACCTCGAGCTGGCATCCTGTTATCACTCCCAAGGGTCGGGATTCTATTTCTGGTAGACCATTAGCAACTGCACAAAAGGTCTATGTTAGCTAGAGGGGTGGGAGTTTTCCTTCACGGATTTCCCTGCTGGCCTTTGTTCATTGTTTGGGTCAAAAACGGTTTTTTGAACCTGTCCGCGATTTGTCCAACGGCTTTTTCCAGTATCTCGCACCGGCTGATCTGGTTTTGGGAAATTGTATCAACATACGTCAATGTGGATACGACCAGGTGCCAGCCATTCAAGTCTCAGATTCAAACTAACGTGAGAGGCATCACATATTACAATTTAAAGATTCACAGCACCTGCATAATGGCATATCCTTTATTCTTATGGTAGCAAAGGCGGTGTGCCCGTAAATCCGGTATGAAAACTTTGGAACCAAGTGCCAGTAAAGTAGGCTTGTGGTCAGATGTAGCTCACATTTGAATTTGGACCAATCACGTACAATTTTGGCAATGGACAGTTGCGCATCTTTTGCAGTTGGAAGATTTGTTTTCACAGTGGGAGTGGCGGGGGGATCGGATCTTGAGCCAGTTTTCAGCAGCTTTCAAGGTGGGGTGCAGCCAATAAAAAAGTGGGAAGCTCTACGCTTCGCAGGTTGAATCCTTGACCCGAAGCGAGGTTCTCAACCAAGGTAAAAAATCTGTCAGTTGGTGTTCGGAGTTCGTAACCGGCCAACGTTTTGCTAGTGTCGAAGCGAAATGGCCCTCTCGAAGTATGAAATTGAACGGCCAAGTGCGCCCGCAATCCTGAGAGAGTTGGAGTGTCACATCTGCTTAGAATGTGCCAGATAGGCCAGTGTATCTGGTGTGGCGGGAGCGGGCACCTCTGTTGTGGCGGTTGTCTGGAGGATTTCAGGGTTGCGTCGGGATTCGACTTAGACCCTCCATGTGCAGTTTGCAAGCATGAAGGCGTGAGTACCTTTTAAATTATTAATTCTAGATAGAATCCTTGACACGAAGCGAGGTTCTCAACCAAGGTAAAAAATCTGTCAGTTGGTGTTCGGAGTTCGTAACCGGCCAACGTTTTGCTAGTGTCGAAGCGAAATGGCCCTCTCGAAGTATGAAATTGAACGGCCAAGTGCGCCCGCAATCCTGAGAGAGTTGGAGTGTCACATCTGCTTGAATGTGCCAGATAGGCCAGTGTATCTGGAGTGGCGGGAGTGAGCACCTCTGTTGTGGCGGTTGTCTGGAGGATTTCAGGGTTGCGTCGGGATTCGACTTAGACCGTCCATGTGCCGTTTGTAAACATGAAGGCGGTGAGTACCTTTTAAATTATTTATACTAGATAGAATGTTGGATAGGCTAGTCTAACTGGTCCTCGACACAAAATATAAACAGTTTCGCCCCTTCACTACACTCTCCGCGCACCGAGAAATTTCGTGGCGTCACAATGATTAAGCTTTTCGGCGCACCTTTCCGTGTGTGCAGTCTATGCAATGAATGGGCGGTTAGGGGTGTTGTTTTAAACAATGCCAAATCATTAAAGGATTCCGCTTTCCCTTGCAAAAAAAGATTATTTTGGAGTGTCAAAAGACTAAATACACAGAGAAGTCAAAAATAGCAACCGTCTATTTGTCCATTTGTATTTTTTAGACAAATGTGAAAAACTGAACAAATCACTGAAAAATGCTGCGTTTTACGTAGGTTATTCAAGCTCCACCCCAGGCTTTAGCCTGTTGCACTGGTCAGAGGCTTTTCCTTTCTTGCGCACTTTTTTGACATCGGCCTTTCAGTGGGTTTCCATGCAAAATTTCAGTTCCGTGTGTTGCGTATAGTTCCTCTTCTTGTTGATTTGGTATTCCTACTCCGTTATCTGACAGTCTGGCTGAATTTGCACCAGATGGAGCATCACAGTCTGATATGATTTTTCATCCACAGAGGCCAATTAAATTAAAGAAATCATGATGGCTCAGAGGCTGAGTGATCACATTCCATGCTAAATGCCAGAACTGCAAGGTATGGGTATGACCAATTACCCTTGGATCGGGGATTGGGGTAGCTTTTTTTGGGTTTTGAGGGGATCGTTCTGGGAAAAAACCCAAAAGATGGAAAAACCAGTGTCGACCAACATCGTGATTTCCTGGTACAGAAAGTGAGATGCGCTCATGCATAAATCTGATATGCTGACTTCTCAGTTTGCTTTTTGAATTTAAATTCCTGTAAGAGTTCAATATGACATTTTCTTGAATGCAAGTATGCAAGTTATTGTCGCAACGCACTTATCATTTTGCCTCAATTGGTAAGCCCTTCTGCCATCTTTGCAGTCATTTATGTGAAGAATTTGCCCATGCCGTCCTACTGAGACAACAACCTTGCACGGGTGTCAGCATTCAACAGAACGTTGTAGCCTGATTTAATTTAGAGAGTCAACGAAACAAATCGAAAGAGAGATATCACTTGTTCAGAGCTCCGCGCCAGAGTCCGGTCTTTTCGGCAGTGCCCCTCCTTATTTTTGAAGAACAGTGCCAGTCCAGTAGAATTGACTGTTGTTGGGAACGTATGTCCTTTTTCTGGCCGGAATCAAAGGGCAAGTGCAGTGATGGGCAAATACCGATGCAAATAGAGTTGCATAATTTTGGTGGCCATAAAATAATCCTGTCCAGGACAGGAGAATAACATTCGTTGGAGTGTAAACCAGTTTGAAAAGGGACCCTGTGACCCTTGTGCACAAAAGGGCGGAGCAACCGGACGGTACAAAATGCCGTGTTGGTGTCTTGCCGGTTGAACCAGACTTGAAATAAGGGGATGAAATCTGATAAAAGTGTAGTTAAGAGGTTTTCTGACTAAAGGTCAGCCATGTACCTGTTCTCAAAGTACCAAAAAGTTATCTGTTTCTAAGTTTTACCTTTCCAGAAAACATTCAAAGAACACCCAAAATCCTTCTGCATAAAAATACATTTTTAACTTGCTTGTATACATATTTTATGGTTAAACAGACACTTTTTAACCCTTTGCTGACAGCTTTTCATGAAAACTTGTCCGTGCTACGCGATAATTTTTGTTAAATACTGCTCTTCCGTGCACTGAGATGAAAAGACACGGATCACTTCAGAAATATGGAAGGTCGAAGGTGTGCCTTTCATTTTGGATCTGTTTGCGAGAGAGCCAAAGACTGGTGAAAATACTGCAGCAGGGGTATGGTGACGGAGGGGGGACTGTGAGGAGCTATGATCAAGGCTCTTTATTCTGGGACAACGGTGCACAGTTCGGCTTCTTTGCATGGCAAGATGCTCACAAAGTTCAAGAATGCCCACAAACATTCTGAAAATGGCCATAAACGGCTTATGCACAAGGGCAATACTGCCAAAAGTCCGCTTGAGAGTGGTTTTAGATAAAAAAAAACGATTCCTGTCTGCCCAACACAGTGGCATCCTTCAACGGGAACACAGCCCGTCAGCCCAGACTGGCCAAACCTCTGATGGGTACAAGGTGTATCTGGGCCGGGTGAGCTGCTCTCTCCGTGTGGTGAGAAAAATATCCTTCCTTCGGCCTCCATTTTTTTGTCAATGACCTGTTGACATTGGGGTTTGTGCCTTCGGTATTTTTATGCCCAGCCGAAAATTCCTCAATTTTCATGATACCAAACCTGGCCATCCAACTAAAATCTTTCATCGAGAGCAAAAGTTCGGCAACAAGGGATTGCCGGTCGTGTGAACACGCAAAGTGTTAAAACTTGAGCACAAGTGGCAGGTCTGGGCTGTCGTACATTATCGGTTACCATGAGCATCCATTTTCTCTGATGTTTTGTTACAGTATTCGTCAGATGTCAACCACTCGAGAGGATCATATAGATAATTAAACGAATTGAGGTTATTATTTACAATGATCCGGCACCTGTTCATTCGCCTGAGATGTTTTGCAGTGGTAAGCATTTTATATTCTAGAAAATAATTATTGTTGCTTCTCCAAAGAGAAGAGACACAAAGGACCCCTTTCTGTGACAATGGCAATTTACGCCTTCAATTCTTGTGGCCTTTTTATGTTTCACAAGTGTGCCTTTTCACTCAGCTGGAAACAAACTGTGTCAAAAGGAAATCACCTACTTTTTAAGATTCCAGGAGCTACAGCAAACTTCTTGTTGCCGGAATGAGGATCCAATTTTCTGGACATCGGCGTGGAAATTTGTATTTTACCACTACAAATATTCTTGACCCCACTTGCAAACTTTTATGCAGATTGCGGTACCAAGTGGAAAATCGGTTAAGCGCTATTTTAAAACTGCAATGCATGTGTCAGGTATTGGGTATAGGTGGCCCTGTGAATATCGGCTTATTATTTGTGTTTGCATGAGACAACTGTGATGAAAAGTAGTCTTGCTTCACAATGTGACGTCGGCTTTATGGGGTCATGCGGGTGTTGAAGGAATAATACGAGTGAATGGCGGTCTCTGAAAATTTCTCATGATCCAAGAGATGGATTTTGACGAACCTTTGTGACCGAAAGCTGAAAAATACTCGAATCCATGCATGTTAAATAATCACAAATATTTTGCGGGTAAATCTCCAAAATCGTTTGGGGAACGAAAGCGCTTGAGATGCGAAACATTTTTCAGGTTCCTCACAAAAATTTTCAATACCAATTTTGTGTTTTTTTTTTTCATTGTAACATGATTTCGACCTGTGGAAAAGTTGTAGAGGAAGCTTTCAGCTTTCCAAAACGTTGCATTTGGACGACATTTACCCACATTTTTCATGACCGACACAGAGAGAGAACCATCAGGACAACTTTTTCGATGTGATGAAAATATCGGGGTGACAATGCCCTTTTAACGTTTTCAGTCTATTTACAACCTGCACTTCAGATTTGAATTTGGTCACAAAAATATCAACGGATGTCGACAATGCCCATTTAACGTTTACAGTCTATTCGCAACCTGCACTTCAGATTTGAATTTGGTCACAAAAATATCAACGGATGTCGACAATGCCCATTTAACGTTTACAGTCTATTCGCAACCTGCACTTCAGATTAGAATTTGGTCACAAAAATATCAACGGATGTCGACCTGAAGGCATATGTCTAAATTAGAGCAGCAGGCATAACTGAATTTTGATTGCATTTGACCACAGAATTATGCCTTGAATTTTTGCCTGAATGGATGCAGGCAACTACCAATTTTGCATTTGGCCACAAATTTTGCTTTGAATAATGCCTGAATACCTGAAACCCAATAGTATACTATTGGGTGTATCATTAGAATAGTATCGCATAGTAAAACATACCGGGCAAGCTCGGAGAACATGCCGCCGGCGGGGCTACGGTGGGATCTCAGATGCAGATAAGCGCCCGTAGGCCAGTGTTAGGTGTTATTTGCACGTCGCTCGTGGGACTTAGATTTTTGAATCTAAGGCCTGCACTGAAAAACAATTTCGGCGGGCAAATGGCAAAGTTTTTTTTTTGGTAGGATTTTAGACACAACCACAACCAAGACAGGATTTGACAGGTCAGTAGGTATTGTTTGGCAAATTGTCTGTTTTTACAGATCAGCTGCAGGTATTGTTAAGCCAAATGTCTGTTTTTAATTGTCATTTGCTCAGATTCCACAGTACGCCTCACCCATTGCAGTGTGCTTCTATTTGCAGCACACTGTACCTGCCTACGAGGGACATTGTTTGAATTTTAATTACTCATATTTTAGCGAACGATCTTTGTGGGGAGAGGAATGGACCCAGACCAAGTTGGTAATGGTTGGGTTTGGTGGGTTAGGTTAGGGTCGGTTCGATTAGTTGACGCCAGTTAGTCAGATAAAAGGGGTTGACGCAGGCGGTTAGGTTAGGTTAGGTGGGTTAGATCAGGCTAGGTTGGGTTGCGTGGTCCAACAGGTTTTAGCGACCGAGTCAATTAGTGAAGGAAAAATTATCATTATTAAATCATTAATTTTTGTGCCCTTTTACTTCATATTATGCTCCGGCCCACCGTGGGGTCCACTTCACCCTTTCAACCCTTTTATCATACCCTGTCGTCAGTGATCAACCCCCATGGTCGTCCAGACCTCAGGCAGGACGTTCGCTGGCCAACGCTCTCCATTCAAGCGTCTAATCCCTTTCCAGGATCCAGCCAATGTAATAGACCCATGCACGTTGGCAAAAACCAGTCCCATCTACGATCATCAGCGCAAAACTTGCTCCCACGAGCGTCGTACTTGCCACACCTCATTTTTCCCGAAAACATCATGCTGAAAGTTTGTGGAAACACACTTCTTTCCTCTGCCGCCGATGACGTCACAGGCAACAGCTCAACAGAGCCTTCTCTTCTCTGTCGCAGCGCCGCCATCGTGTTGAGACTGGCCCCCCATGTTCAAAAATGGCAAAAAGGTGCCAACTAACATCAGCACCTTTTTGCCAACTTGGCATTATATTTGTCATTTCTGCCTGCTGAATTTTATAAAGATGCTTGATTTCAGCTGCAAAGGGTGTAAACTTGTTGCTTTCTTTGGGGGGAAATTTGATAAAACGAGCCAAGTGCTTTGTCAGGACACTGTGGCAGCAGGGAAGGTGATCAGGCTGAGGGTCTTGTTTTCAATGTTGAATGAAGATGAGAGGAAAGTCATAGAAAAAAAGTTCTTTCTGGTGCATCATCAGCGGAAACCTTTTTGGGTTGAAAATCTACACCAAGGAAGAAATCGGTGATCCTGAACAGAATCACTGTCTGATCAAAAATGAACACAATCTCTGGAACGAACCATAGGGGGAGTAGGGGGGTTACACCCTCTGACCGAACACCAGCCACCCCCCCGGCCAAAGGCCAGGGCCCTCCCCTAGTCATAGCTTGGGGATCCATGCCAGGTCCCTTCTGACCCTTGCTAGATCCCCTCTTGCATATGCTTTTGGCTTGCCCTGGACTGGAATTTGAGCACCTACAAGTGCCTACTTAGGACATACAATCTAACCATACGATTATGCTCACTAAAAAGGACAGTATGCTACTGTGATGGAGTTCACAAGGCATTCACACGAATTGCTCATTTTTCGGGTTTTGATGAAGTTCACAATCTACTTATTTTTTAATGCATGTGTTTGTATGTTGCGTCAACTTTGTGCTCCGACATGGATTCCTGAGTCTGTCGTCAGTGTTTGTATGTTGCGTCAACTTTGTGCTCCGACATGGATTCCTGAGTCTATCGTCACTTTAATTTAGCGTGACCGACATTTATTTTATTTAGCCTATTTGGGATGACGTTTGGGTACCTACTTGGCACAAGTTCGGTTCATTTTAAATCACTGCTCAACTTATTTCGTTTGCTTCTTTCATTGGTTCTCTCATTATTCTGACGATTTTTGCATTTTTCTTATGGCAATTCATCCCGATTTCGCAACACTCTTTCCGTTCATTACATCAAACGACATCCAATTGATACATTCATTTCTATTCTCATACTTTGTTCTCCGGAGATTGTCTCGTTTTAGGGGGTAGGGTGTCATCTGGTGGCCCCTGGACAGTGTTTTGTGTTTGCCACGGGCGACGTCCAGGCAGCCTGGTTCCAAAAGATTTAAGGATTTCGCAATAACCTCAGCCAAATTTTCTGTCTTACGCCTGACAACATTTTCGCTTAGGTTTTCATACATTTCCTTTTAAATTCTCTGTTTTTTCGTCAAGTTCTGGGTCCAAAAGCGAGGGACAAAAGAAAGACCGCCCACAACCCATCAGGGACAGAGACGAGCAGAACACAAAAAGAAACCCGGAGAGGCAGTCTCGAAAGGACAATCGAGAAAGGCAGACGCTGATTTTGAATAAGAAGTAAAAGTTTGACTGAGAGCCTTAATTTTCGGAGAAATCGAATCGTTTTTGGAATCAGAACTGTGATCGAAATTGGTGCCTAAAAATTGATTTGTTTATCGAGAACTCATAAATGTGGTGAATTTTATAAATTTGGATTTTATTTATCGCCGAGGACCAACGTTTCATTTCTTGCGAAATCGCTCAACGTCCAGGGAACTCGGACGCTGGAGGACTCCCATCGCCTTTTGTCCAGAGTGCTAAGTTTGCAGTCATCAGAAACGCAAGAAGTGTTCCAGAGTGCAACAGTCCGCAATTCGAACCCTGTGACACTACATGTGGCATGAAGGGGTGGCCAGTCGTGGATCAAATGAGATCGCATCCTGCGTTTACAGTTTTCTGACCAGCCTAGATAAAAGGGGGATCACTCATGTGATATTTTACACTAACACATGTGGAAGTCAAACCCGAAATCGCAATTTGGCAGGGATCGAGCAACGGTCTTCGCCAAGTGAAGAATTTGCCAGATCAAACAGCCCTGCTGATCTTCGATGGGCATGCGAGCCACATGAGCGTGAGGATCTTGCAGCAAGCAGACACAGCCAATGACATTGAGTTATTCCGTTTGCCCAGCCATTTTACTCACGTTTTGCAGACCCTGGATACCTACATAAAATCTTTGGTCCTGCAAAATGTCACTGGGATGAACTCTATGTGGAGTGTGGCATGGGCAGAAGGGAAATCATCTGGCAGGCTTACAAAGGATAAGTTTTCAGAACTACTTGGAAAGCTGTGGCCAATGATAATGAAGCCAAACTTGAATATCAAGATATGCCTCAACCGGAATATATGCAGTGGATTCAAGCAAATTCAGAATGGATCAGTTCGACCCAACTGAGTTCCACATGTACAATGCATAGAAGGCAGCAGCTTCAGATCCCAGTAGTCTTCCGTTTGAAGCATCCTCTTGTCTGGATTCTAATGAAGTACCTACATTATCTTTTATTAATAATCTCCGCCAAGCAAACATGACTAGAAGAATCACCCGAATGCCAAATCAGAGCAACAGCTTTTTCATCTCCAAAGAGCCAGTGCAGGCAGTTTGTGCTTCTGAGAGAGATCTCCAATCGAGGGAGAAGTGTATGCAAATGCTCCGACATATCCTGGAATTATTCAGCAAGACCATTTATAAGCCATCGCAAAGCTGCTGTCCAATCTGGTGATCATGTTGTTGAAAGAAAGCTAACCCCATGTCTGAAGCAGGCAGCATATGGTGAATGTCTCGTCACACAAGGAGTGTTTTCATGTTTGCAGTCAATTGCGGATTTCAGAGCAGCAAAACTAGCTAGGTACCTACCAAGAAGACGAGAGCCAAGTCGAAGGTAGATGGCGGAAAGCAGCAATGAAATATGAAGTCAAACGTCAAGATAAGGACTTTCAAAGGAAGTACACGAATGGGAAGCAATTCCAATGCACCTGCAAAAATGCATAACTACTCCTAACTTGGCCACAAATAAGGCTTTCTACAAACGTTTGCTGCGGACATGCAACATCACAGCAAGGGCATGTCCCACCAACTGAACTTATTTGGCATGAAGAAATTGCAGGCAGGGGTCAAACATCCTGTGTTTCGTCTCCTTCAAATTTGGTATCGTAAGAAGAAAAGCCATCTCATATTTTACAAGACGAATAAAGAAAGAAAGAAAAAACCTACCCACTCATATGGAATTGAATTGAAAGACAAATTTCCAAAGATGAATTTCAAGATGAAAGATGGAGGCTCTAGTTAAATTAGAGAGTTCCTCCTGAAACTCAAAATTCAGAACTCAAATGTTTAAATGTCTGTTAATTTGGCTCAAGGTTTACCCCATCTGTGCGGATTGACAAAATCAAATCTGCACAGATGGGGTAAACCTTGAGCCAAATTAACAGACATTTAAACATTTGAGTTCTGAATTTTGAGTTTCAGGAGGAACTCTCTAACAACTAGAGCCTCCATCTTTCATCTTGAAATTCATCTTTGGAAATTTGTCTTTCAATTCAATTCCATATGAGTGGGTAGGTTTTTTTCTTTCTTTCTTTATTCTTCTTGTATGGCGACCAACGTGGGGCCATACCAGTAGTGTCTTTCAACTTGCTATTAACACTGTGCTTGAGTCACATTCAGCCTATGCCATTGCGTTCGTGGACGATGTGGCTGTGTTCAGTAAGACCCTTGAGGAGCATAAAGTGCATCTTGACAATGTTCTCAGAACCCTGGAGAATAGTGGTGTATCGTTGAATAAAAAATGCAAGATTGCCACCACATGTATCGATTATTTAGGATTTCGTATTTGTGATGGAC
>JASGXE010015122.1:0-34609 GCA_030068105.1 Sinentomon sp. SZTP_YWyxl | reverse complement strand
CCCGGTACTTAGGGGCGTAGGGCAGTTTTTGTCAATGAAATGCGCCGAACTCATTCTAACGCCCAAGTTCGAGGTCCCACAATTCGATTTAATCCTTATTTCCACAGTTTTTTCCCGCGAACCTCCAGGGATTGGAATGCCCTTACTCGCCCTTTCATGCATACCATCCAGCGCAACGTATTGGTCTGATTCTTATTGCTCATATGGTAAACACCGAGTCAACTTTTCAATTTTCCTTTTTAGTCACTTTTACCTGCATCTCTCTCTCTCTTTCACAGTAATTTTCCATGTGCATTGTTTTTAACCTTTGACGTGTCATACCATTTGACTAGAAATTAAAATAATAAAAAATAATAATAATAATTAACTTGAAGATCGAAGCTTCCGTCCATGGAATTATAGAACAAAAAATAAGGAGTGAATGCTGTCTCTGAACAGTACTAACGGTTGATGCATTTGAAAACTTGAAGATTCTCAACGTCATAAAAAGGTAAGGAATGAATGCTGTCTTTGAATAGCATCAACCGTTGATACACTTCAAGACTCGAAGCTTCCAAACGTCCATGGTATTACAGAAATAGTAATGAATGAATGCTGTCTTTGAATAGTACCAAGGTTGATACACATGAAGATTCGAAGCTTCTCAACGTCCATGGTAAAGAAAAAAGTAAGGAATGAATGATCTTTGAATAACACCAACGGTTGATACACTTGAAGAGACTAAAGCTTAACGTCCTTGGTATTTTAGAAAAAGTAAGGAATTAACGCTGACTTTGAATTGCACCAACGGTTGATACGCTTGAAGTCTTATTTTGAAGCTTCTCAACGTCAAAAAAAGTAAGGAATGAATGCTGTCTATGAATGGCACCAATATTAAGATACAGTAGAAGACTCGAAGCTTCTCAATGTCCTCGGTACAGAAAAAAATAAGGAAAGAATGCTGTCTTTCAATGGCACCAACGGTTGATGCACTTCAAGATTCGAAGTCCATGGTATTGTTCTGAACGCAAGGAATGCAGTCTTTGAATGGCACCAACAGTTGATACTCTTGAAGACTCGAAGTTTTTTAGCTTCCATAGTATAACAGAAAATAGTAAGTAATTAATGCTGTCTTTGAATAGCACCAATAGTTGATACACGAGAAGACTCGAAGCTTCTTAGCGTCCATGGTACAGAAAAATGTAAGGAATCAATGCTGTATTTTATTAGCACCAACGATTGATACACTTGAAGACTCGAAGCTTGTTGAGTCCGTGGTACTGAAAAATTAAGGAATGAATGCTATCTTTGAATATCATCAACAGTTGATACACTTGAAGAATAGAGGCTTCTTAACGTCCATAGAATTAAAGAAAAATAAAGAATGAAAGCTGTCTTTGTCTGGCACCAAGGGTTGATGCACTTGAAGAGTCGACGTTTCTTGACTTCCATGGTATAACAGAAGATAGTAAGGAATTAATGCTGTCTTTGAATAGCACCAACAGTTGGTATTCTTGAAGGCTGGAAGCTTCTCAACGTCCATGGTAGAAAACGTAAGGAATGAATGCTGTCTTTGAATAGCAGCAACAGTTGATACACTTGAAGACTCGAAGTTTTTTAACTTCCATAGCATAACAGAAAAGAGTTAGGAATTAATGCTGTCTTTGAATAGCACCAAATAGTTTATACACTATAGATGACTCGAAGTTTCTTATTCGTAACGTCTATGGTGCAGCAAAATGTAAGGAATCAATGGTGTATTTTATTAGCACCAACGATTGATACACTTGAAGACTCGATGCTTGTTGACGTCCGTGGTACTGAAAAATTAAGAAATGAATGCTGTCTTTGAATATCATCAACAGTTGATACACTTGAAGACTAGGGGCTTCTTAACGTCCATGGTACTGATAAAAAGGAATGAATGCTGTCTTTGAATAGCATCAACAGATGACACACTTGGAGACTCGAAGCTTCTTAACGTCCATAGAATTACACAGAAATAAAGAATGAATGCTGTCTTTGTCTGGCACCAAGGGTTGATGCACTTGAAGAGTCGAAGTTTTTTGACTTCCCTGGTATAACAGAAGAGAGTAAGGAATTAATACTGTCTTTGAATAGCACCAACAGTTGGTACTCTTGAAGACTCGAAGCTTCTTGACGTCCGTGGCACTGAAAAAGTAAGGAATGAATGCTGTCTTTGAATAGCATCAACAGTTGATGCACTTGATGACTGGAGGCTTCTTAACGTCAATGATCTGAAAAAGAAGGAATGATTGCTGTCTTTGAATAGCATCAACAGTTGACACACTTGGTGACTCGAAGCTTCTTAACGTCCATAGAGTTACAGAGAGGTAAATAATGATTGCTGACTTTGACTGGCACTAAGACTGGCACTGAGAGCACTTGAAGACTCGAAGTTTTTTGACTTCCATGGTACAACAGAAAAGAGTAAGGAAAGAATGCTGTCTTTGAATAGCACCAATAGTTCATACACTTGTAGACTCGAAGCTTCTTAACGTCCATGGTATAGAAAAAATGTAAGGAATCAATGCTGTATTTGAATAGCACCAACGATTGATACGCTTGAAGACACGAAGCTTGTTAACGTCCGTGGTACTGAAAAATTAAGTAATGAATGCTGTCTTTGAATACCATCAACAGTTGATACACTGGAAGGCGAGAGGTTTCTTAACGTCCATGATCTGAAAAAGTAAGGAATGAATGCTATCCTTGAATATCATCAACAGTTGACACACTTGGAGACTCGAAGCTTCTTAACGTCCATAGAATCACAGAGAAGCAAAGAATGAATGCTGTCTTTTACTAACACCAAGGGCTGATGCACCTGAAGACTCGAAGTTTTTTGACTTCCATGGTACTACAGAAAAGAGTAAGGAAATACCTAATGCTGTTTCTTAATGTCACCAACTGTTGATACACTTGAAGACTCGAAGTTTTTTAACTTCCATAGTATGACAGAAAAGAGTAAGGAATTAATGCTGTCTTTGAATAGCACCAATAGTTTATACACTATAGATGACACGAAGCTTCTAAATGTCCATGGTAGAGAAAAATGTAAGGAATCAATGCTGTATTTGAATAGCACCAATGATTGATACACTTGAAGACTCGAAGCTTGTTAACGTCCGTGGTACTGAAAAAGTAAGGAATGAATGCTGTCTTTGAATAGCATCAACAGTTGATACACTTGAAGACTGGAGGCTTCTTAACGTCCATGATCTGAATGAGTAAGGAATGAATGCTGTCTTTGACCAGCACCAACGGTTGATACACTTGAAGACTCGAAATTTGAACTTTAACAGAAAAGAGTAAGGAGGAATGCTGTCTTTGAATAGCACCAATAGTTGATATACTAGAAGACTCGAAGCTTCTTAACGACCATGATAGAGAAAAATGTGAGGAATCAGTGCTGTATTTGAATGGCATCAACAGTTGATACTCTTGAAGACAAGAATTTTTTTAACTTCTATGGTACTGAAATAGTAAGGAATTAATGGTGTCTTTGAATAGCACTAACGGCACTTGAAGACTTGAAGCTTCTCAACGTCATAAAAAGTAATGAATGAATGCTGTCTTTGAATAGCACCAAAAGTTATACACTAGAAGACGCGAAGCTTCTCAGTCCACGCTACAGAAAAAAGTAAGGAAAGAATGCTGTATTTGAATGGCACCAACGGTTGATGCACTTGAAGACTCGAAGCTTCATAACGTCCATGGTATTATAGAAAAGAACGTAAGGAATGCTGACTTTGATTGGCTCCAACAGTTTATGCACTTGAAGACTAGAAGCTTCTCATCGTATGGACAGAAAAAGTGGGGAATGAATGCTGTCTTTGACTTGCACCAACTATTGATATACTTGAAGACTCGAAGCTTTTTAACTTCCATGCATGGTATTACAGAAAAGAGTAAGGAATGAATGCTGCCTTTGAATAGCACCAACAGTTAATACTCTAGCGGACTCGAAGCTTCTCAACGTCCATTGTAAAGGAAAATGTAAGGAAGCTATGCTGTACTTGAAGACCTTGAAGCACCGACAGTTGATACACTTGAAGACAAGAAAAGCTTCTCAGCGTCCATGGTGCCGAAAAAAGTAAGGAATGAATGCTGTCTTTGAATAGCACCAACAGTTGATATACGAGGGCCGTTCATCTTCCAATGATTTTCGCTATGATAAAATTGAAATTCTTAACTGTAATTCTCTGTGGTCACCAATCCTTCTCTTTGTAGTCTCCATGAACTTCAATAGGTACCTTTTTGCTAGCGTTGGCCAGCCTCAATAGTCCATCACGGTAATTGGCCTCAGATTGAGTAGAAAACCAGCTCTCCACTGCACATTTCAGCGCCTGGTTGCTTTGGAAGGGCTTTTCTCGGAGTTCCCTCATCAGGGAAGGAAATAGATGGTAATCTCGAATGGTGCCATGTCGGGCGAGTAAAGCTGGTGAGGGAGAATTTCTAAATTGCATGTGATGGATTTCTTGCAGCTTTTTCCTTCAAGAGTCAAAAACGAATCACTGAACGGTGCTCAGTGGATGCCATTTCAGCTGGACACACGTTTTCAGATGTTCAAAAGACCACAAAACCAATAATTATCACTTCAGAATCTTGAAAATCAAGGTGCAAGCCTAAAACACATGTATTCAAATATCTGCAAAAAATAAAAACCACAGCTCACTATTTTGGACATGAAAATCATTGGAACTTGAACAACCCTCGTATTTGAAGACTGGAAGCTCTCAACGTCCATGGTATAGAGAAGAACGTAAGGAATGAATGCTGTATTTTAATATCACCAGCCGTTGATGGTGATATCACCAAGTGTTGGTTTCTTTAAGTGGCAAGAATTTTCTCAACGTCCAGACATTTTAAACAAGTGGTAACATTTGAAAGCACAGCTGGAGGTTCTCTCAAAGGCACCGGAAGCTTCTCAAGGTTCAGTTACAGAGAAAGGTGGGAAGTTTCGTGAGCGCTCCGCAGGAGCTCTGTGGGTTTTCTTCGCGAATCACGAATACCAGAGCTCTCTCAGTTCAGGGCCAGAAAAGGTGTGGTCGGTGCATATGAGCAGCAGCAACCGCATGCACACAAGGATGAGTCTTGGCTATAGAATATTATATTCTATAGCCAAGTTCCGAGTGAGGATCGAGTCCTGTCAATAAATGCTTCGTTTGAACAACGGTAACACTTCCTTGTCTACCGCCGCATCCACCGCATCGGCCGCATCCTCCGCATTCGGCGCATCGTTATTTTGGCCATGATTCAACGCCGCATGCGCCGCAACAATGAACAATGCAGTGATACCCAACGTCGAAGCGCTTTTTAATATTTTTTTTTGTATATTTGCTGGAGTTTGTCTGGTATCTCATGATATTTTGACGTTTCCTTGAAATCTTAGTTATTTTAAAAAGAAGTCAATGAAGGTAGCACAGGTGTTCCATTGGCCAAAAATAAAACAAGCAATTTAGATCAGCCATAGATATCTCCTATGCCAAGTACCTATTATAGAGCAGGTAAAAGCGTCACAATTTTCTTGAGTTGTCTCCCTGCGCCTCAAATATTCGCACAGTCGTTGACCAATGTCTCATCCGTCCACTCTTCCCTCTCGAAGAAGCCTTCAAGAGATTGTAGAGAGAAATGGCGAACTATTTCAGTTCCAAACTGCTGAAACACGTTTCCCAAAGATTAATTTGTTTAGAATTTTCCAACTGAAATGTTGGTCGACTGTTCGAGCATAGTTTTCATCCGATCTGGCAGACCACAGTGCACAAACCACAAAACGAAGCCTCTGTTTAGACCTTCGTATACCTTAGACCTTCGTATTTACTGGTAATTTCGTTATCATTTTTTCCTAATTTGAATACTGAATAGAGTGTTGTCATTGAATTCCTGCTGCTGTAAATTAAAACATACGCGTATGCCACCGATTCACGGCATCAGCATAATAAACAGCATTCGAGTTCTACCTTTTGTTGAAGGCAATAATGGAATAATGGAGGAATACATACTCGTATGTACAACGGGCCGTTGAGGAAATTTGCCGTTTATGGTAAAACATTGCCGGGCGGCTGGATTTGAAATAGGCAGGGATCATAATGTGGTAACTGGTATAGTTATGTAGGTACAGCATAAAATAGCTATAGATGCTTTTACTTCGTAGACCTCTACCCACACATCATGTACTAATGGAGTTGACTCCAGGTTTCTTCTAGAGTCGGATCAATCCAATCTAGGGCAGGATAATAGAGGGATGTCTTCAATCTCTACGAATGAGTTCCGTGCTAAAATTCTGAAAGAAGTTCTCATTTTTTGGCCTACGTTAAACACAATAAGTTTTAGACTGTTTCTGTGCATAACGAGCTTAGCTATTGTCACGGACCTTCGCTTGTACGTATATATACACAGTCTACAAAATGTGTTCGAACACAGATGAAATTTTAAAGGTTTGGACAATACAGAGGCCATCTAATTGCAACGGGGCCTGATGCTTTTTCACGCCTTACAAGGGTATCATGTGTTTTGCAGCGCGCGACGCCATGCATTCTAAATGGCCCCGAGTTAAAACCGAGCTCCTATAGGTATGTTCGAAAACATTTGGTTTGAAGTGTATTTGCATCCGACACTCGACAGACGCAACTCATATAAAAATTGCTTGTACGATCTCAGAACCGCTAAATATCGGAATATATTTCCTTATAAAACTGATCTTATCTCTCTTGTGCTCTGTTGTTCGGATCCTGCTGTTTGGAAGAGGAAGAAATTCTGTTTGGACTTTTGGAGACAGCACTTTGCCCCTGCTGAGTTGGTAGTCCTGAATGGTGGCTATTTTCATAGCTCCATATACGTAGCTAAATGACGGTGAGGTCGAGCCGAAGCCATCGAGCAACTGATGCTGTTAGCTCGAAAGACAAAGCAGGGTGGAGCCACAATGAGACAATGAGACAATGCAAGCCAGCAGATAAAACATGTCTGATAATTCACGCCGGGTTTTCATTTTTCCAGAAAATGACATGGGGTTTGTTCCCCGCATAATCAGGGCCGGGAGGGGCCGGGCCGAGTGTCGTTTGTTGCGGAAAATAGATTGCTCATCTCTGCGTGAAGCAATGGAGACGCACCTGGTTTCTTCGGGAGGTACTTTTTGTCCAAATCAAGTAACACCAGGGGTATATTTGGGCGTACTGGGAACTTCAGCTTACCTACATTGGAGCTTGGAGCTCGATTGAGCGCAATATGACACATGAATAATTCTCCTTTGCAATTTGGAACATTGAGGTGAGTGGTAAGTTGGGCAATGTTTTTGCCTTTTGTCAACAGGCTGTGCAGCAACGGGAGCCGATTTGCTCCCGACCTGAAAGTGAAAGGTACAGTCGCAGTGGACGAACTCTTGCAGCGACAATTGCATGGCTTTATCACATCAGGGTGAGGTTTTAAGCCGTGTACGAATTGATGTCACTCAGGCCTTATCACTGGTCCTTCATCGCCTAGTAGACTTGCAGCATCTGTTCAGTTTAAAACTGATTTCCCCATGATAGTGCCATCACCACCAGGCACTCTATTCTGTGGAGAATTCGACCATTGTGATGAACATCATAAGGGCAGTGATGATCAAACAGTGATAAAGAGCACAATTCGCAGATGCTCACGATTTGACGACCCACCCTTTTATAAGCCTCGTCAGCCAATGGGAAAGCATGTTCTGTTTTCGATGGACTCATCTCGAGGGGTCCGAGCTGACTCTCCAGATGCAGCAACTGATGATGCCATCAGGGCGGATTTGTCACTTCTCGAGAACAACAAAAGAGAATCCAATTGCACTGAATGGAAAATTTCATAATCCGTGATCCAAGCCGGAAAACCAAACGGGAACTGCAGTCTATCACGGCACGGGATACATTGAGTTGGGTAGGCCAGGTTAGGCATATTGGCTAAAGTTAGATTAAATCAAGCTCAATCCGCTGTTGTGAATCAGTTATGGATCATCAACTATCAGAGCACTGAATTGTCAATCCTTTAAGTGCAATACGAAATATGGCGGTGACACAGCGATAAGTATTCTCAAAATCTTGAAAATGCGAACAAATTGTGATGTGAAAATGCAAATGAAAACCCGTTGTTCGTCCATATACGGATGAAAACTGGTGCTACTTAATCTGGGCAATCGCTTTTGTCTTCGTAAATTATGAGCATCTACCTACTTTCCAACAGTGACAACGCTGGCTGTTAACAAGCCATTCAGGCATAAATCGAAGGGTTAAAGGGACAGCCAAGAGCTCTACCCAAGGAGACATTTCATCTTTTTGTGGCAAATCACCAAACAAATCTTTTGACAAATCGTCCTTTCTTGGGCGAGGTGTTGGTGATTGGAATTCCTTCCCAGCCAAGATCTTTCAGCTTTCAATATCAGTGCAAATATTCTCCGGTGCAGGCTAGAGCTTTTGAGGTTTTCACATTCCTCAACGGGACTCGGTAGGCTCTTTGCCACGACAGGTACGAGGTGCATACAAAAAGTTCATAGAATTTGCCTGCTGTGTGAAAACGGCATGCGGTGTAATGAATGTTTTTGGCTTAAATTGTGCTCTGATCTTTTCTCTAGATCTTGGCAAAGTATGGTTTGTCATCTCTTACCCGTTTTTGTACAGTGACTGTTTCTGTTTATACTGTTTGGAGCACTGTCTTGGAATCGGTGATTTTTGCTTTCAAAAACGAGAAGCCGTCAAGTTTTTCATTGTCAAATGCTAAAGAGCTGTTCATCGCAACTCACATCTGGTGATGTTTCGAGGTGATGCATGACTGTGCTCTTTCCAGATTTCACCCACAAGTCGTGTTGAAGTTTTCGTTGTTGAAGAAGCACGTTTGAAGAGGCCTGCATGGACAACCCCTTCAGAAATGGCGTCTTGTGGCCATCCTTGCAAGCATGACTCAGTTGCTGTCAATCTGCGATTGCTTATTTCCTTAGTCCAGTATTTTCGGCACACATCATGCACGGACATCATTCATTTGGAGATGTTGCAACATTTTGATACCCAGATTTGGTTGGAATCATTGACAGCTTTGCCAAGTCTTCAACTGTTGTTCATCTTCTCTCCTCCACCATCACAAGGTGCTCAATTCAGAGGACATTTTCCTCGCTCATTGAACATGTCCTTCAGGGCCAACCTGCATCTTTAAACTCTTCCCCCTGCTTCTCTACAGTATAGTCAACAAGTGCATTATCACAACAACCTGCATAAAGCAGTGTCCAGTGAGTCAGGAAGATAATTGATGACTGCTCATTTTCATTAGCCAAAAACTCTTGATACCAGACAGTGTTTTAAACATATTTTTTTTACAGAAAGTCACTGTAAAGAAAACGTGTAAGAAACGACAAACCATATTGCCAGGATCTGGAAAAAAGATCAGAGCACAGTTTAAGCCAAAAGATATTATGACGCCCAATCTGTTATCACACAGCAGGCGAATTCTATGAACTTTTAGTATGCACCTCGTATATCTGGAATTTACAATGCCTCTCTGCAACTTGATTCCTGGAATTGCACAATTAATTTTTACTCATTGTATAGGTACTTTAGTCGTTATACTGTTACCAAAAGTGACTGATGAAAGTTCTTTTGTGATCGAATTACATATGTTGAGCTCCTAGAAACGCAAATGAAAAAAGTCTTAATAATTTTTTTTCACGTCTGTGGGCACGTTTATTTAATTAATGCCTGAACTTTCGCAAATTGTCATCACATCCTTTCATGGATGTAGTTCAAAAATTGTGTTGATTTATGGTGCTAAGAGTTGGGACGGTGTTGATGTTGATGCAATTTTAACGGCGGAGAGATCATGACGATCTCTGTTGAGGTAAATTTTTGCCATCTGCTCCAATGGAAAAAATTTACCTCGCAGCTCCTCGGAGTTAGCGTTATCCCCGTCATGATATCTCCGCCGTAAATGTTTAACATACCTGTTTAAAAAAAAATTAAAATTTCTCACTTCAATTCAAGGGTTTCGTTTTTTTACTAGGCCGTATAGAATTATTCCACTAAAGTCACAATTTTGCCAATGCTGATGGTCCTTCTGTCAACGAACGGTTTGACATAGGTCCCATCTCGTAATTGATGGAAACCAGCATGCGCAGTCATAAACTATACAAAAACGAGACAAATCAAAAACGAGACAAATCAAAAACGAGACAAATCGTCGCATCTAAATGCCACAGATAAATTTCCCAGTCCTGTCCTTTGTTTTTGGATTTCTGGAATTCAGGGAAAATACCCACACAAAACGCCAAATAAAAGGATCTGATGGCAAGAGCTACAGGTTGAGCTCAGTTCATCAAAACACTTTGATGGATGAATTGGGAAATATTCTTAGCTTGTTAGAAAAAGGCAAACTGCCACGGGGTTCCGCCGAAACCGGTTCGATAATTTGATAGCTAAGGTGTGCTTTTGTACAAAGTGTTTCATTGATATGTGGACTATACCTGCAAAATATTTTCGGTATTTCAGAGCGCTTCTGTTGAACAAAATTTGACGAGTTTTGCGTCCGTCTATATTGACAGCAGCAGCACATGACCACATAGATAAAAAATACGTATCTGACAGGCAGAAACGCATGAATTCAGAAACCAATGCACCGAAATCTGTTCCCAGTATCAAGAGACAGCCAGAAAGGCTTCTAAATCCCCCAAAAACAATGCCTAGGAAAAACAAAAGGGAGAATTGAAAAGCTGTGGTGTAGCAAAGGAATTGTGGACCTGCTACGAAACAAACAGTAAACTTTGATCAAATTAAACATTGCAGATCAATGGCAGCTTCGTATGAGGAACAGCTTTATCGTAGTTTCGCATCTCAAAGAGCAAAAAAATCAGCAATTCCGAAAAGCAGAATTTTGCCTTCTTATTTTAGCACCCTGTATATTCCAGAATTCCAACATTGTCTCCGAGGCTATAGTTGACCAGAACTGAGGAACAGGTAATATTTGAGCAACAATGAAAAGTGAAAACAAAAGCGCAGAAGGAAAATTCTGAAAATGAGCACAAAATTCCGGAAAAAGGACCATACAAAAAGGGGAAACATTAAAAATGCGCGCCGCAGACAAGGAAGGACAGCGAATGGCATATAGGCCTACACGTAAAATATGGCTGCGGCACCAGGATGGCGACGGACGACTCTGCTAATCCTGATAAGGATCTGTCGCTGACGGGGACTGGAATCCCCTTCCTGCATATGGTTAGCAGCAGCTGCGGAAAATAAAAGAGACTGCATGCGACGCTGAACATGGGCAAAACACAGCAGCATGGCAGCAGTCATTGTCATTGTGATGTTTTGTCAGAACATATATGCCATCCGTTGCCATGGCGACGGATGCTTACGTCAAAACCACGTGAACATGATATGTTGAGTGTTTTGAACGGTAACATTTCTAGAAATTATTGCATTTTGTTACGAAAATAAAAACCTGTCAAGCCTTCAGTCCAGGAACTTTGAGATCACCGCACGTTATCCAATGTTGCCGCAATTCATTCTCCATATACGAATACACAGCAGTTCATGGTGCAAAACAAGGTCTCTAAAACGAATGATTGAACATTCGGTTGACTTTCAGCATTCAGGGTTGCAGCACCACCGGGGTGTGCCTTTCTCCCTTATAGGTGATCGTTTAGAACCATCTGAGTGCCGAGAGTTAGGTAAATGAGGTGGTTAAGCTTTCTTTGGTATTTTTTGGTATTTTTTCATGTCAAACATTTCATTCTGTGATCCTATGATTAGATAGTTTAGGAACCTTACGCGTATACCTATCTGCTGTCAAAACACTGTTGTCTGTTCTCCGCATTCTATATTCTCTGTCGCATGCATTTGACGCCGACTTTTGTCCCATTCAACTCAAGAAGTGTATCACACCTTTTAACCCCTTGGCCTCACTTCCCGAAAAATGCAACCATCCCCCAAAATCACGTCGTAAAAATGCCGAAATTCAAAATACGTCGGGAAATTGGAGAAAAACGCGATTGAAGTTTGAATCCGATTTTGAGATTTCGGAAAAAGTTTCGCAATCATGATCAGGTAGGTACCTATGCTTTTAGACATGAAAATTTACTTACCGGAAGCATTTTTAATGGATCAATGGACTCATCAAATTAAAATCTTGAGGATATCTGTGATCCATAATGACGAAACGGAACTGCGGATGACAATTGATGGCACAACCTATAGATAGTGGTACCTAGCTACTCCCACCACTGGCAAGGGGTCGAATCATGATCAGGTGTCGCCTGACCTGCCTACGATAATTTCCATTTGGGTAGGTACCTAACTAGGTGTGTTGCTGAGGCCGAGTCACCAACTGGATGCGTACAACGAGGCATTTGTATGCAGGTAGGTAAGTGGGAACCTGCCAATGGTGTGACCTCTTTTCACGCTGCTCTCACCTTTTCACTGACAAAACAACACTCACTTCTTTACTGATGCATTTGTGCCACCAGGGGTGGACTCCCACCTGAATTCCTGAATCCCGATATCCTGAAACACCGAAAAACTGGTGAACAGACGGCACCTGTTCTTGCTTTTGCCCCTGCAAAAACATAACACTCGGAATTGAAGCTTGTGCTTGTGCACCTGAATCACTTTCACTGTGACTTTTTCCACTTCTTCTTCAGCCGAACTTCCGCTTGATTCACCCTTTTCCGATGCTACAATTCCTTTTCTGCGCTTTTCCACCTCCAATTCAATGTCCCAGCCATCCAATCCTTCAGAATCACATCCCAAAAGGGCCTCAAACTGCACATCGTCCATGACACCTTCAGCCGCAAACAAACAAACAAGCAAACACAATGACCCAGCTGATGCAATGCCGCCAGACGAACTCAAGGCCAAGGCAACGGTGAGCACCATCTACAGACAAACACGCAAGAAGAAACACAAAACTGCTTCAACAGCAATCAGCACCTTTCTGGAGAAATCGAAAACACGAAAATCGAAATTTCAATTTTTGGTGAGTAGATGGCTTTGTGAATTCATAACTCTGCCAGAAATCAACAGATGGCAGTGCGGAAACGTTTTTCATGCGCGGAAAAGAACGCAGAATATTTTTCGCGGTTTTTTCGATGAATCAGACGTGGATTCATGTGGAACCACGGCAAAACCTTAAATGACTCACACTCTGATTCATGTGAGGGGAAGGGGTTAAGAGAATGTCCTGATCAGGAATCCAAATCTACTTCATGCAAATATGGGGCACTCAAAAACTCATAAAGGACAAGTCGTCATCCAGAAAAATAAAATGGCCTCTACAATTTATCACAATTGATATTAATGTCCAGCTTTTTGCGTGAGGTCTTGAAGGATCAGGGGACTGGGATAGAACGGACTGAGGCAGAAGTGGACTGAGGCAGAAGTGGAGTGAGGTAGAATTGGACAAAGGAGGGAGTTTTGGAGGGAGTTTTTGCATGGAGGTGGTAGCTTACACCTGTCCAAACTTAACTTAACCTAACCTGACCTAACCTAACCCGGAGAAATTAATAAAATCAGCCTCCAAAAATGCAAAAATTCTGCCTCAGTCAACTTCTGCCTCAGTTCATTCTGCCTCAGTCACCGGTCCCGTCTTGAAAGATCGTGATCTATCGGACGAACATTACTGACTTTTGGCCTGGACTGCAAACTATAAGGAAAGGTCGCTCAAGAAAATTTCATCACGGGCTATATGGGCTGCATATACACTCGGAAAACGATGGTTGGTGTTTGGCAGTTCGGTGCATAAGACAACCAGCAAAAAGGTTATTCGTTAAGCATTATAAGCCCGTATGATTTAGGGTCCTTTGCTTCAAGCTGCTATTGCTTCTGCAGCTTCCATACAGTCCTCCAATCTTAATCTCTGATCTCACTTTTCAACGAAAATTTACATTATGAGTTTACAGGATTTACCTTAGATAATAAAAACGTAGGTAGGTCGGTACCCACTGCTGCGAAGGAAGATTTCAACATGGTCATTTCTTGCCATGCAAAACGAATTGTTCAATGTGAGCTATGGTAGCAAAGCTTTTTAATTTTAAGGTCTATTATCTAACAGGACGAATTAATGTCCACAAAATACCAAGATACAAAATGACCCATGCATGGAGATTGTGGTAATCTTAACGAATTTTTTCTTTGTTCCGAGGTACTAATATATGTGAGGTTGATCACATGTTGTTTTTTTTTTGTTTTTGTTTTTTCAAGTCTTTCGCCACCGGCTTTGGAGCCTATAGGGCGACGTAAAGTGCTCACTGGGGGGAGGTAAATTCGGTAAACGTGCGCCACGGGAGGCACGGTGACCTGGTGTTTCTCAGGAAATAAAAACTTGACATCTTCGTGATGGGCGTGATGGTTATTTTAACGATCTGATGAAAAGTGATCGGTAAGAATTTTGCGTATAGTTCGAAAGCCCCGCAGAAAATTGAGAAGATAATGGATTTGAACAGATAATGGACTTGCTGTTTACACGCCGATCTTTAAAACTATAATGTGATCTTCATTTCATTTTTTCCGAAAACCATCAGGGAATGGAATGGCCTTCCCTCGAGTTCAAAATTTATCTCTCATGCACGCATGTCCCTCGGCGTCGCACCTCAGACATGAGTTTTTTTCTGGCTCTTTGTTGAAATATCTCAGAACCGATTTATGTTATGCTGGTCTTTTTCGAGATTGTTGCTGTTGTGCTTGTTTTTCACTCTTTAGTATTGAATTGAATGAATGACTGTATTTGAGGGGATTTCCCCTTATCATACATATAGTACAAGACAAGAAAATCTTACATAAAGCAACACTGACGAATACTATACACCAATGTAAACGACAATCAAATAAATCGACAAACCAAACCACAGCTTTCGAAAGGTAAAGTATTGAAATTACTGACAACTACCCTTGGAAGGGGAAGATATCAAAAAACTTGATAGCCTGCGCCGAAGAACAGGCACGGATATCGGCGGCTCGAGGAGCTTAGGAGGGAGCGAATTCCATTCATTAATGGATTGACCTAAAAACGACGACTTTCCAAAGTCCCTCCGAAAGTAAAGGGGTCTCACCTTCAAGGAGTGATCCTGCCGCGAAAAGAAAGTTGGAAGTTCAATGTGGGTCGACAGCTCAACCCAGCCCCCTGATTCGCAAAGTATCCTGAAAAAGCACAAAATGCGCTGGATCTTCCTCCTGTCAGCCAGTAGTCCCCAGCCAAGCTTGGTAAGAATAGCAGAAACGCTGCTCAATTTCCTATAATCCCCAAAAACAAAGCGAGCAGCTTGTCGCTGAACACGTTCCAGAGCGACCCGATGAATGGATAAATGTGGGTCCCAAGCTGAGGATGCATACTCAAGAATAGGCCTCACTAGAGACAGATAAGCTTGCTCACGAATTCTGGAGGCGCTTTTTCGATAATTTCTTTTTATAAAATAGAGCGCTCTCCACGCCTTTTTGGTGATCGCTGCTATGTGACCAGACCAGTCAAGTTTGCTGGAAAATCTCACTCCTAGATACACCACTTCCTTGCTAGATGTTAGCCGAACCCCATCCAAAAGGTATTCCACACTAACTTCAGAAGTCGCCCTCGAAAATCTAATCAGGGGGCACTTCTGTGAATTTACAATCATTTTAGAGGTTCTACACCACTGAGAAATTGATAACAAATCTTCCTGGAGGATCTTTTGATCATCAAGCGAGTCTATCTGCCTGTAGAGTACACAGTCATCGGCAAATAGACGCACATGAGATTTTATCCCCTGTGTTAGATCATTAATATACACAACAAACAGCAATGGACCCAAAATGCTGCCTTGGGGGACTCCAGATGCCACAGTTAGAGGCTGAGACATGCAATCCCCAACTTTGACCACTTGAGTTCTACCAGAGAGATACCCCAACAGCCAGTTCAGGGTGACACTGTCGAGCCCCATGAAAGCCAGCTTCTGTAACAGTATTGAGTGGCTGACAACATCAAATGCTTTAGCAAAGTCAATAAAGACGGCATCAACCTTCCCACCGGAATCCAGTGCCATGGCTGCTGAGCTGCAGACAGCACAGAGCCAGATTCCAAGAAGTTGCGAACATGGTTGGCAATAAAAAATTCCAAAATTTTGGAGCAAGTCTCTAGCAGGCTTATCGGTCTATAGTTATTTGGATCTGCCTTCTTACCTTTTTTAAAAACAGGAATGACTACAGCCTTCTTCCACTCATTTGGGATATTCCCATCCCTTAGGCATGCTTCAAACAATAAAAACAAATACTTGGCAAAAATAGTAGGCAACAATTTCAGAAGGTTAATGCTAATAGAGCTGGGATTTTCAGCAATTTTAACCTTCATTTTCACGATACGTTTAACTATCATAGCTTCAGTAATAAGAGGTCCTTTTTCAGGGGCGAATAAAGGACCTGAGGGCAAACATGGAACACCATCAGATGCGAAAACTTTGGCAAACGTACTGTTGAGAAGATTTGCCTTGTCCTCGCATTTGTGGACCAAGAGCTCACTCTCCGGATCAGGTTCAAGGGCCGGAATCTGTTCATGTGATCCTCTGCGGAGCTTGTTATAATGCCAAAACTTGTTAATACTGACTTGTCCGCTCTGAAGTTTGCCAAAAAAGAGTGAAGGGCCTGATGTTTTAACTTCGAATACTGTTGAAAGAGACGATTTATATGCTAGAAGATTTGCAGGAGACAGCTTCCTCTTTTTGAACAGACCTCTCATGCACTTTTTTTGAAGCGCCATTTCCTTTGTTTTCCATGGACATTTCACACATTTTGATCCTTTAAAGGTTTTGATGGGCACAAAGTTCTCCTTGGCATCATTAACTATTTCCACAAATTTGGACCAAATCGAATCAACATTTGCTAATGACCCCAAGCAGCAGTGATCACGAAATTCATCAAAATGCGACAACAAAAATTGGGACATAGCATTTAAGTTTGCTCTGTCATAAAGGTGGACGCGAGTCTTAGCCAATTCGGTCCTAGGTTTTGCAAAATTTAGATGAAACAGCACCAACTTATGATCGGAAATTCCATCTTCTACTTGACAGTCAGCAACAATTTCCTTTGGTCTTGCAAGTACAACATCCAAAATATTGTCTCCCCGAGTTGGACTATGAACATATTGTTTTAGCCCCAGTTTTTGTGCCAGTGACAACCCCCTCAAGTTAATATTGACCCCATATGAAGGATTAGGATGCACTAAGTTTGCGTGCCAATCCAAATCTGGTAAATTCAAATCACTTTAAATAAATAATAAGAAAAAATAAATAGAAGAAGGGACAGGTTCAATCAAGAGGCAATGCGGAGGTAATAATTAATTTAATAATTGTCCAGCACACCTACTTTTGTAGTTATATTTTAACACTAGAAAAAGCCCGTTGTCCAGTCGGCCGCCCAATGCAATGACAAAGTGGGTGCCTTTGATGCCCAGCCGATATAGGTATCCCATATAGGGCATGGATGACCTCCTCGGCCTGTTTTCCGCCTGGAGAAAAAACAAAGCGCATAAAGTTCAGCATACTGGATTGTGAAGTCGTCGGGCGGTTGAAGTTGTGCAGCCCTGTGCTGTGAAATGAATAAGATTGGCTTATGTTTACAGACGAAAACCCGCCCAGTTCTCTGGCCTTCCCTCCTCATGGAGTTTTGTCGGGGAGGTGTAATATAGCGTGGATTGATACAGCTAACCTTAACGTAACCAAGCCTAACATTCCCTCCAAACTAACCTAACCCTGAACCTATATAAAGGAGCCTATATTTCCTTCTGCAACATATGCTGCACACCCTTGTCGTTTTGCAGAATGACCGATGACATATCCCTTTGCGTTATTGTTTCCACTGCGTGACGGGGTCGGGGCATTAAGACATGGACGATGTTAGATACAAACAAGTTCTGGCACTTTCCAACTTTTCCTGCGAGTTTTGCCCTTTCTCAGCTAATTTCCAAACTTGAACAGATAAGAAAAAAGCATAGTGAAGGAAATTTACAAGCTTTGTAGATACCCACCAGAAATTGGTTTTAAACATGTGGGCCTTAATAATGCTTCCGGGATCGCCGATTAAAATCTAAATGCATGACAACCTAGAAAAAATTTCTTTCCAGAAACCACCTCAATAGCAGCGAACCCCTCCGGGGAAGATTCAGCAAGTTGAAGCTGTGCAAAAGGTTTCAATGTGTGCATGATTGGTGCAAGGACACCCGCTTGCAAAAAAACTGAGATTTTCAGGAGAATTGCTCAGATGCATCATTGCGAAACGGACACGGCAACAATTCAACTTCGAGAGAAAAGAAGCTTCCACACATAGTTTGTAGGTACAGCAAACGGTGCTTTCTATCCCGACGGTCCAATTCGAAGGGAAGGAGAACCTCACAGTCTTTGAGGTACTTCGTAACAGGCTACGGGAACATTTCCTTGCATTCAGTTCACTCTGCTGGAGATTATTTTTCCAGTGGGTATGCTTTGCAGCCTTGTTGAGAAAGGCACGGGCACACCGACTTGAAGCCACATCCGCACCAGTTTGGGGGGACAAAAAATCGAACAAAGGGAACCCCAGTTTAGTCGATGCCACTGCCACAGCTTTCAGGCGCTGCTACGGGTATATCTATGGTTAGGCGTCTGAAACTAATGCCAGGGGATAATACAACATGAGTTGTACTCTGAATCACAGTGGCAATACAATAGCGGAATAGCATTTCGCTACTGAACGGGAAACGCATTCAGAAAATATGAAAGCGGGCGCCGTATCATAAATCATGCGCAAGCCTCGCATTTTCGACGCTATCGCAACCGACGCATCTCTGCGTCGAATAAAAAGTGCTTAGGCGTATCAGAGGCGGGGCGAGCCATTCCATTCGACGCCATTTTCTGTCGCTATCGAGCGCGCTCTCTGCGATGATTGGTGTCGTAGCGGGTTGGGCTTACACTTTTGTTTATGCAGGCAGAGGCGAGATTCCTCCCTCCAAAGTCCTGGAGTGTATCCAAAAGAGTAGGTGCCTATCTGCAGTGATACTTCTTTGATAAAGACAGGGTGGGGGCTGGAGGATCAGATCTAAAAACCACCTTATCTGCCTGGAAATATATTCATTTTCCGTGTTAATTTCAGAAAGCCGGAGAAAACAGACCGATACGGCAGCGGTTTTTTTAATTGTTGGCATGTGTCCAACGAACTGGTCAAAGATCGATCTTGATGGCCATCGCGTTGTCCTAATCAAGAACATCGATCGGATCAACGGAGGCACCCATCTAGTTTGCGGATCAACACTTGGAATCTAACAACAACGGTCGGGTTTATAGACCCTGATGAGAAGTTCCGTTGCGATCCAAATCTTATCGATATCAAAACGCGCATTCTAGATTCTAGATGCTAGCGGTGCCGTGATTTCGATTGCATGACGACCTTCGCGTTTCGAAAACATTGTGTGAATAAGGAGATGGATGTTTTAGATTACCTACCTGTGTAGTGCAGGCCCTTTTCAGTGGCTATTTGTGTTTCGATATACTTTAGATATGGCCCACAGATGTTGTGGAATGTGTAACAGCTACCGATACTTTGCTGCACGAAACGTGGTTATCAGTTGGTAGATATGGGCGGTTTCCGGAACTAGCCTGACGTCAGTTCAGGTGTTTCGCGAAACTCCTGCGGTCGTGGTATCGTATATCTGAAGAATGGCGGGAGGCAAAGAAAACTTCATGATGGAAAGTACCAACGATGACGGCATGGAAAAAGGAAACGCGTTGCGAAGGGTTCCTTTTTTGACGAGAATTCACCTGAATGCCTGAAAAATGACGAACACTCCTTCGTTGCATTAGAGATGAGGTGATCATCATAGTAGGTACGCAATACCAGTAGGGGAAGGTATATGGAAGTAGTCTGTCAGTGATTTTCCATCAGTAGGTTTGATTTAGCCTCCCGCAGAAAACCTTTTTTCGATGACAAAATCTGACGAAAGTTGAATACAAAAAACAGAAAAAGTAATGCAAAACTTTGCGTTACTTTTTCTGTTTTTTTTTTTAACTCAACTTTCATCAGATTTTGTCTTCGAAAAAAGGTTTTCTGCGGGAGGCGAAATCAAACCCACTGATGGAAAATCAGTGACAGACTATACTTCCATGCTGTATGCTACTTCCATGTAGACTATAGTCTACATGGAAGTAGCATGTAGACTATAGTGTACAATTTTGTTTGCCGCAAAGAGCGACCGACGGCCCATGGTCAGCTCCTAATATCCACAACAAAGGATGACGCCGTGAGAGCCGAAGCGACTGGTCAGCAGGGTGGGGAAGGGATCAGTAGGGAGGGTAAGGTGTCAGCGGGTTGGGGAAGGGGTCAGCGTGGTGGGGAAGGAGTCAGCAGGGTGGGGAAGGAGTCAGTAGTGACATGAAGTATACTTCCTGTGATGCCTCATGACTCATGGAGGTAGGCCTAAACCTATCTTTGTAATATTTTTATTTTATAAAACAGAGCAGTGATGCCTCATGCCTCATGACTCATGAGGCAAACTTCTCCTTCAAAAATAAACTAGAAATTGAAGGGACAATTCCACAATCGCAATAAGTGGCATAGAAGAAACTCAGAAAAAACTCATTTTGGCTTTGCCATGATACAGTTTTGCCAAAAAAGGAAGATGCGGTGTGCATATGCATAAAATAGGTGTAAATTAGGTATTTATTTTTCTGTTGGTATAGGTACCTCCTGAATGGGAACATTTCTATCTGGTAATGCGCCAACAAACTGCTCCTTATTTTACAATTTAATCTCTGGTCAAAAGCTTAAATTTGTAACTCAAAGTCAAATCGCAAACTAAAAAACCAATTCTGTGGACTGTGGAGTTAAAAAGTGAAAACTCAAAAACTCTTAAAAAGAGTGAAGTTTTTTTCAAACCCAAAGAATGTAGAGGAGAGGCTCGAACTCCTTTTTGTAAAACCACAAGGAAAAATAGTCCGCACCAAAACTCCATGCACCTCTGGCATTGAAAAGTGAGAATTCAACTTTTTGTGTGAAAAAGCGAATCTTCAACAATTTTTGCATTTCACAGTGAGAAGAGAAGTGCGGCTGAGCTGAAAAATGCAACCTAAAAATTGTCGTGCCCATGCTTTACACAACGAAAATTTGAAACCTCAACGCAATGCTTCTAAACTGTAAAAAGAGAATCGTGAAAACGTGAAGGAAACTAAACCGAATAAACCTTAACATTAATCTTCACTTCAACTAGCAGTGGGGAAAATGAATCAGCATCGTCCAATCATCAACAGAGGAAGAAAAGTGGGATCAATTTCAATGAAATTCTCGAGAACTAACGATCGTTAATTTGATTTAATATTGATGCAAACATATGAACATTCTTTTTCTGCGAAAGCCATATTTTATTCGAGGGGCTTTTGTTTGTGCATAAGTGAGACCACAACCTGTCAAAATATGTAGGTACAGCATCGGGAAAATTGATGGAGCCCCTAATGTAAGTTAAATGGCAGAAATGGTGTTGCCTCCGAAACTTTCCTTTACTTGCGTCCTTTTTTCATGAAGAAAAAAGTGTCGTGTTTCATCATGTTGTGACATCTGTTTCACAAGTTTTGTTTCAACAATAATTTTATCGCATATATTTTAGAAAAAAAACACTTTCGATTTTTTTCTTCATTTGGTTGGACTATACAAAGGAAAAACTTTGGTGCTAAATTTTCGTCGCGGAATCAAAAATATATCATTGACTTGCGAAACTGCATTTAAATTGCATGTGGTTCCATTAATTTTCCCTGCACTGTAGCTGCACAGGTATAAGTGTTACAATATGATGAGTTAAATTTTACTAAAATTGGCATGATGCAAAAACAGTTCCAAAAGTAGTTCCAAAACAATTCCACACACACATGCAGGTGCCTGAAATCTTCTCTTCTGATTTTCACGAAACGCGCTCACTTCACTCCTTCCAAATCAAAATCCCTCTAATTAAGACCAACGCGCATCTTTTTTTTTCCCCCACGAGCTCTTAAGTCGTGGAATGCTCTCCCAGGCAGCTCTCCTTTGATACATTCTGTCCGGTTTTGATTGAGACCCCGCAATAAATGCAAGCAGCCCAGGAAGCGCTTCACTTTTGAATTTTATCTTCAATATCGTTTCCCTGCTGTTGTTCTTTATTTTATTTTTTTTCTCAATGTCTTGAGATTGTCCATTTGCATTTTTGTTTTTCCTTTTTACTGACATGCACAAATATCTGACATGATTGTATATTTGCACTTTCTAAAGCAAATTAAACGGAATTGAATTGAAATTGAAAGTAATAAAAATTAGCGACCATTCCAATGTTCAATTTCAATTTTTTCAATTTCAATTATATTTTTTTCGGAGTTACCTCCTATCAAAAATACGACAAAACAGTTATGCAATTACAGGCAATGCAATTTCAGGCAAAAGTTTAAAAAAATGTAAAAGGGCATGAATAACAAAGAGAACGGAAATTCTATGACTCTTGCAAAGATTCCAATCGAGATTGAAAAGTGGCCAAGTTTAGCGGGTTTGCGAACACATCCCTGGGAAGTGAGTTCCACTGAGTGATGGTGCGTCCCAAAAAAGAGAATTTGCCAACATCTTTGCTAAAGTTCCACAGGCGAATTTTGAAATCGTGATCTTGCCGAGAGTGACAATGAGGGGCCTCTAACAGAGAGTGCAAGTCAGCCCAACCCCCACTCCCCTTCAAAATCAGGAAGAGACTTGACAGACGGGCCATCTTGCGCCTATCAGCCATGGAACTCCAACCAAGATTTGTTATTATGCCAGAAACACTTGTGGTTCGGCGGTTGTCACCCACCACAAATCTAGCTGTTCGTCGCTGAATTCTCTCCAAAATTTGAACTTGGCAAGAGAGCCATGGATCCCAAGCAGCAACAGCTTACTCAAGAATGGGTCTAACAATGCTGAAGTACGCTAATTCTCTAATATTAGGCGGACACTTACGATAATTGCGCTTGATAAAATACAAGGCTTGTTAGCTTTCATAGCAACAGAACAGACATGTGGTCCCCAATCAAGTTTGCTGGAAAATAATATACCTACCCAAATAAGGAAGTTCAGTGCATTGCAAGAGGGTCTTTCCATACCAATATAGTATTGGACAGTTTCCAACTCTCTACTAGAAAAACGGATGAAATTACATTTGTCAAAATTGATTGTCATCGACGCTCTGGAACACCACTCACCGATACGATCCAAATCACCCTGAAGTTTTCGACTGTCCTCAGCTCCATTAATAACTGAATACACTGTGCAGTCATCGGCAAACAAACGGATGCGGGAATGAACTGCATCTGCCAGGTCATTTGAATATATAATGAAAATTGCAAGAGAACATCTGCAAAAAAACATTGGCAAATGTGAATTTGTACGAAACAGTACATGTCAAAAGTTTGTCACAAGATTATATAAAAACAAGACACAACAAAAGGGCCAGTAAGGACACAATAAATGTTATCATGTCATGTCATCCAAATGTTATCATGTCATGTCATCCAAATGTTATCATGTCTTGCTGCAAACATGCAATTCCCAACGCGTCATGTTAATTCGTTCAAAGGGCAACTTGTCCCTGCTTGTCACTAAAACTTGCTGCTTCTTTTTTCCGTTATGGGCCTATTAACTTGTGGAAAATCTTTGTGTCTATGGATACTTTGTTGCAATTGCTTGTCTTGTATTCTTATACCTGTCAATTGCATAATTGCATAACCATGTTTGTAAATGGCATGATATATTCAATAGGAGGCAACTCCGAAGAATAAAAGAATTGAAATTGAAATTGAAATTAAAAAGGGCCCGTTAATGAGCAAAACAATGAAGGACAGTCAACTTGAGAAGACAACAACATTCAACCAAATATGTTCCAGCTTACGAACATAGCTAGTGGCTGTGATCTCTCAAGGGCAGCTCCAACGTCTCATTGCCATGCAAGAGATGTGCGATTTCCTGAACGAGTTTATTTGTCTCTGGTAACGCATTCCAATCCCTGATAGTTTTTGGATAAAATGATTGGAAAAGTGGAGTGAATTTGATAATTGGAGCAACAATATGACAGCCATTGTCAGTTCTCCTCTGCTGCTTGCGTATGGTAAAGATTGAAGGCATCTGAATTTTAAACGGTTTTTAAAGAATTTTGTGAAGAAAACTTAATCTTTTGAGTTTCCTCCTCGCCTCAAGAGTTTCGATCCCAAGACTGCTGAGAATTTGCGAAACGCTGGCCGTTCTCATATATTTACCACTGATGAAGCGAGCAGCACGCCTCTGGACCCTTTCGAGGGCCAGTGAGTGACCAATCAGAAAAGGATCCCACACAACACTTGCATATTCGAGGATAGGCAGCACAAGCGACAGATAAGCCTTCAGCTTGGCATTGGTGGTCGCAAGATAGAGGTTACGCTGAAGCATACCAAGAACACCTTGCGCCTTACCAATAACGTAGTTGACATGGTGAGCCCAGGAGAGATCGTCACTGATAATGACGCCAAGATATTTGAAAGTGGTGTGCCACGAAATTGGTGCGTCATTTATGAAATATATTGTATTTCCGTTACGCTTTGCCCTCGAGCGAGTGAATGTAAGAGAGGCACATTTGTTAATGTTTATGATCATTTTCCACTTTAGGCACCACGAATGAATATAGTTTAAATCCTCTTGAAGTAATAACTTATCATTTTCAGTATTCACCTCACGGTAGACCACCAAATCATCCGCGAACAGTCTAACAGAGCTACCACAATCATTAGAAATGTCGTTTATGTAGATTGAGAAAAGAAGAGGTCCCAGAACACTTCCTTGCGGAACGCCCTTTGGATTGTTAAACAATGTGTTAGTTGGCATGCCATCAAGTTTAATTTCGGATGATCTGGTGCTGAGATAAGATCTAATCATATCACAAATGTAATGGGGAAACCCATATAAATGCAGTTTTTTGACAAGCAGTTCATTTGAATATATAATGAAAAGAAGCGGTCCTAAGATGCTTCCCTGTGGCACGCCAGAAGTGACAGGTAGTGAATCAGAATATGAGTTGTTAACACTGACGCACTGAGTGCGTCCAGAAAGATACCCCATCAGCCAATTTAATGTATACATTGGTCAATCCCAAGGAATGTCATTTTCTCGATCAAGAGGTCGTGGCGCACAACATCAAAAGCCTTGGAAAAGTCAATTGCAACAGCGTCAACATGTGACCGTTTATCTAGTGCATTTGTTATGTCCTGTGTAAATGAAGTAAGGTAGGTTGCACAGGAGTGTCCGGGGCGAAACCCTTGCTGAGCACCACACAGTAAATCATGTGTTTGCTTAAAGTTCTTGATGTGCTGCGCAATAATAAACTCAAGAATTTTGGAGCAGGTGTCTAGCAGGCTAATGGGTCTGTAGTTTGAGGGATCGGAACGATTTCCCTTTTTAAAAAATGGTACAACTAGCGATTTCTTCCAGCTGATTGGAACTTCAGCCTGCCTGAGGCTGGCATCAAAAATTAACTTGAGAAACTTTGCTATTATATTTGGAACCAGCTTTAGAAAACGGATATTCACATTTCCCAAGCCCTCACTCTTTTTAACAGGTATCATCTTAATCCTATTTATGATCGAGGTTTCAGTGACAACCGGCGCGTCACATGGACTGAAACAAGGTCCAGTGGGAATGGCAGGAGGAGGGCCACTCTTAAAAACTCTGGCAAATGTAGAATTCAATAGATTGGCCTTTCCAACAGCACCGGCTTCCAAGGAGGCTTCCAAGGAGGCTTGTGACATTCCATATTCGATTCATCTTTCACAAAACTTACAATGAAGTGGCCAACTATCCAATTAAATTTTTCCAAATTCAGCTTTGTTTTTTGTTTTTTTTTCGGAACACCAACTGTCGTGCGTTTTGCAGCGCACGATGTCATTGTAATCTAAATAGCCCCTGCGTTAAACCCTAGTTTCCGCATGTGCGAAGACTTTTGGCTTGGTGTGGATGATGAAGTTTTCTGCTCGTAGTGTTTTGGCTGCAGCGTATGTGGTACACAGCGCCCATGTAGAAGAGCAAACCATTGTGGAGGAAACAATAGTTCACCAGAAGCCCATCTGATGGGTGACTTTTGCTACACACAGTATCTTCGAACTAACTACTATAACGATTTCACTACGTTACAGCTCAAACATGTCCATAACCTGTGCCAGCACTCTATTCTGGCAATATTCTTTCTCCTCGCAGTCCAGGTTAAAACGGTCCATTTTTGAAACTTAATTTAGTTCATCAGTATCTGCGAAGTGTGAAAAATATGGTCGCTAATGTGTCTCCCAAAACCAACCCAGTTCCGACTGGCAAAACGGTAATTGTATATACGAATACTTGCGGCCAAAAATGGTGAGCTTAAATGTGATCACAACGGCTGATCTCTTTTGTGAAGAGAAAAGTGAAATTGCCTAGGCCTATAATAGTTTCGTAATTGTGTGGATTGTTGCAACATTATCTGCAGCCAACATGGATATGGCTGCCACCGCCGACCAGGTCCATCAACACCACCATCCGGCAGCTCACAGGTGGTACGAGACCCCCAGGATAGACGGTTCCATAAATTTACCCTCCGAAGACATGGAGGTCTTTTTCCCATCTTTGGATTCTGCCGGTGGGAACCGAGCCCGGTACTACGCGTCACAAGCAGCTGCGGCTCAAATGCATTCAGCATACGGAAACTCGTCACACGGTGAGTGATTTTCATTCCTGCCTGATGTTGATAGCCTTCTAACGTGTGTTGATAGTCTTCTAACTTGTGTTGATAGCCTTATGAGATTTGTTGACAACCTTCCAACTTGATGGCGGGTGGTTGCCGAGAAAGGTGATTTCCAGATAAATAAAGGCGTTGAAAATGTTTAGTTATGGATCTACCCACGAAAACTGGCGTCAAACAAAAGAATTTCTAGACTTAGTGGAGCGTCAAATATTTTGCCGGTATAAGAGTTCCACTAAGTTATGGATATACCCAAGAAAACTGGCGTCAAACAAAAGAATGTCTAGACTTGGTGGAGCATCAACCGGTAAGGAGGTCCACTAAGTTATGGATCTAACCAAGAAAACTGGCGTCAAACAAAAGAATTCCTAGACTTTGTGGAGCTTCAAATATTTTTGCCGTTAAAGAGTTCCACTATGTTATCGATCTACCCAAGAAAACTGGCGGCAAACAAAAGAATGTCTAGACTTGGTGGAGCATCAACCGGTAAGGAGGTCCACTAAGTTATGGATCTACCCAAGAAAACTGGCGCCAAACAAAGGAATTATTAGTCTAAGTGGAGCTTCAACCGGTAAGAAGTTTCACTAAGTTATGGATCTAACCAAGAAAACTGGCGTCAAACAAAAAAAAATTCCAAACTCAGTGGAGCTTCAAATATTTTGCCGGTAAAGAGTTCCACTATGTTATCGATCTACTCAAGAAAACTGGCGTCAAACAAAAGAATATCTAGATTTGGTGGAGCTTCAACCGGGAAGGAGTTCCACTAAGTTATGGATCTACCCAAGAAAAGTGCGGCGTAAAACAGAAGAATTTACAGACTTGGTGGAGCTTCAAATATTTTTGCCGGTAAAGAGTTCCACTATGTTATCGATCTAGCCAAGAAAACTGGCGTCCAACAAAAGAATGTCTAGACTTAGTGGAGGTTCAAATATTTTTGTCGGCAAGGAGTTCCACAAAGTTGTGGATCTACCCATGAAAACTGACGTCAAACAAAAGAATGTCTAGACTTAGTGGAGTTTCAAATATTTTTGTCGGCAAGGAGTTCCACTAAGTTATGGATCTACCCAAGAAAACTGACGTCAAACAAAAGAATGTCTAGACGTAGTGGAGCTTCAAATATTTTTGCCGGTAAGATTCCACTAAGTTATGGATCTACCCAAGAAAAGTGCGGCGTCAAACAAAAGAATTTCCAGACTTAATGGAGCTTCAAATATTTTTGCCGGTAAGGAGTTCCACTGAGTTATGGATCTATCCAAGAAAACTGGCGTCAAACAAAAGAATGTCTAGACTTGGTGGAGCTTCAACTGGTAAGGAATTCCACTATGTAAGTTATGGATTTACCCAAGAAGACTGGCGTCAAACAAAAGAATGTCTGGACGTAGTGGAGCTTCAAATATTTTTGCCGGTAAGGAGTTCCACTAAGTTGTGGATCTACCCAAGAAAACTGGCGTCAAACAAACGAATGTCTAGGCTTGGTGGAGCATACAACTGGTAAGGAGTTCCACTAAATTATGGATCTAACCAAGAAAACTGGCGTCAAACAAAAGATTTTCTAGACTTAGTGGGGCTTCAAATAGTTTTGCCGGCAAGGAGTTCCCCTAAGTTATGGAGCTACCCAAGAAAACTGCGGCGTCAAACAAAAGAATTTCCAGACTTAATGGAGCTTCAAATATTTTTGCCGGTAAGGAGTTCCACTGAGTTATGGATCTGTCCAAGAAAACTGGCGTCAAACAAAAGAATGTCTAGACTTGGTGGAGCTTCAACTGGTAAGGTATTCCACTATGTAAGTTATGGATTTACCCAAGAAGACTGGCGTCAAACAAAAGAATTTCTAGACTTAGTGGAGCTTCCAATATTTTTGCCGGTAAGGAGTTCCACTACGTTATGGATCTACCCAAGAAAACTGACGTCAAACAAAGGAATGTCTAGACGTAGTGGAGCTTCAAATATTTTTGCCGGTAAGGAGTTCCACTAAGTTATGGATCTACCCAAGAAAACTGCGGCGTCAAACAAAAGAATTTCCAGACTTAATGGAGCTTCAAATATTTTTGCCGGCAAGGAGTTCCACTGAGTTATGGATCTGTCCAAGAAAACTGGCGTCAAACAAAAGAATGTCTAGACTTGGTGGAGCTTCAACTGGTAAGGTATTCCACTATGTAAGTTATGGATTTACCCAAGAAGACTGGCGTCAAACAAAAGAATTTCTAGACTTAGTCGAGCTTCCAATATTTTTGCCGGTAAGGAGTTCCACTACGTTATGGATCTACCCAAGAAAACTGGCGTCAAACAAAAGAATGTCTAGACTTGGTGGAGCTTCAACTGGCAAGGAGTTCCACTAAGTTATGGATCTACCCAAGAAAACTGGCGTCAATCAAAAGAATGTATAGACTTAGTGGAGCTTTATCCGGTACGGAGTTCCAGTAAGTTATGGATCTACCCAAGAAAACTGTCTTTTTTTGTTGACATGGTTACTTTAAGCTGGCTTGTGGACTATCTCACTGCTGGAACTGTAATTGTTAAGGTTGAGGATCACATTTCGAAGCTTCTCCCTTTACCAACTGGTGTTCCCCAAGGCAGTTTCGCGGGTGATTTTTGCTTATTGTATGTGTATATAAATGACTTAGTCCAAGGTATCAAGTCGCAGATCCGTCTCTTTGCCGTGTTGTATCGGCAGATAGTTACTCATGCCATGTAGACACAGGGAGAAGTAAAATAGCTTACAGACTTTCAAAACGTAAGGAATTAAAAATGGTATAGTTAAGATCACCAATCTCAGATTCCAATCACAGTAGGTGCACTTCTAGAAAGTACTGGAACTTGGCAGGTATCCCGCCATTTCCATTAGCGAAGGTAGTCTCACAAATTATTGCATTTAGCACTGCCTAACCACAACCTAACACTGGATCTTCACGATCTTAACCTAGTTCATGCGATCAGTTTAGTCCTTCTAGAGCCTAATTTTGTTTACAGTAAAGAACAGAAAAAGGGAGGATCATGTTATCATGGTGACAGTGGTAGAGGCAGTTGACTAGGAAATTGACTCAAAACAGAAAAAAGCAATGAACCATGAAAATTAAAATCTGACTGACTGACTCTGGCCAGAGAAGAGACAAACACACAGACATTTTAAACTGAACACTGAAAAGAAAGGCAAAATGTTGCATAAGGAAAACTGACTGTCATAAGTTGAATCACTAGAATAATATCACAGCAGTTGAGGTGTGTGGCCACTACTGACCATAGAGAAGACCAGGAAGGTGAGAATAGTTCGTTGGCACTGTCATTTCATTTGCGAGTAGTGGTCATTGACTACATAAACAGCACTCCATCGCCACCATCTCCATCTCGTCTCCATGTGGAAACAATGTTTCATCAGGTTATAGCTCAATGAATACCTTCCCATAAGATTGTTGAAGAGAAAGATCAATTTTTTACTACTACAAGATAGTTACATTTACTAATCAACAGGTACTCCATGCAAGACTTGATATCGATATCCCAGTGGTGTACAAATTCTAATAGTGGCAGTAGTGGCTTAAATGCTCAGAAATGTTGCCTCGTCAGATTTACGTTTTGAATGGGGTCCATCTGGTTCCCAGCCAGGAAGTTACCATTTGGGGGTCAATTTTTCCAAGAAACTTCAGTGGTCAAACCATGTTACATCAGAGGTCACCGGAATTGCAGGAAGTGTTCACCCAGAATTCTGGAGAAAGCATATACATTTCGCTGGTTAGAATGTACAGACAGGCATTGCAGAATGTAAGAAAAGAATATGGTACGAAACATGAATGCTTGTTCCATCTGGAACAAAGGAACATTTGCGCATAAAACACAGTGCTTGAATGAAGCAACGGAGGTCATTACGAGTATGTTCCCTCATGATATGCGTTATAGAGGTCATTGCAACGAGGTCATTGCACTGCACAAATGTAGTGGATGGGTCGTTGTGCCAGAAAATGGTGGCGGGGAAAGAAGAGTATCATCACTCCGCGAATATTTTGTTGGAATGATAAATTTGTCTTTTTTTCCAAGAAATGGCCTCAATGAAGTTATGCAAACAGTGTTTTGGTACGGAAAATTTCAATTTCAGTTTCAAATCAGAAACACCCCGGGAAAATGAAAGGAACGATTCATTAGCGTTTTTCAGTTGGGAAATATACACAGTTCGACAAACTTCCTTCCTCACAATTGTTTAGTTCGTAACATAGCACAGATAGTTGCCCATGGGCATTTGTTGTTGATTTGGCCATGGGCATTGATTGCCCATGGGCATTTGTTGTTGATTTGGCCAGGCCATGGGCATTGATTGCCCATGGGCATTTGTTATTGTTGCTGCGCAGCAAAGCAACACTCTCATGGGCCTATATTTAAAAACAGTTGGGGCCAAGAAAATGGTTATATTATACTGCCAGGAAAATATTATTTTGTGACGAACAACAAATTTTTTGGGACTGAGAAACAACAACACGTAGCCAACTAGCTGGCCAACAACTGCGCGCAGCCATGTTCCCAACTATTTGGGAATACTCGAGAAAACAAAGGTCCGGTCAACGGTCAAACCGGCAAACCGATTATTCAGCATTTATCTGGGATGAAACAGATACCTGGATTTGATTGCCTTATTCGGCTTGCAGCTGATTATTCCTATCCTACTTTTATTATATCGCAATGAACGGCTGTTCAAGTGACTTTTTGCTGATGGCCAAAGCCAGCCGATACCACGCGTTTTGTTGGCATAGCTACAATTTTCAATATTTCATTATTGTCACACATTTATTGGTCAACCCTGTGTCTGGATGTTGATCAAGAGCGGAAACCTTGCGTTGAATGCACCTTGGTCAATCCAATTATTATTAGTTCACCTTACAAATTTATTACTCAAAATCTCAATAACATAATACTTGAATCACTACTCGTACCTACCAATACAATTGTTATAATTAACTGACCAGTTCAACTTGTGTTTTGATTTTCGGAATTTTTTCAGATGGGTAGGTACAGCGCAATGCACGCTGGAAACGAAACACGTGAACTTTTTTTGTACAAAACGTTTCGACAAATTTGAGCATGATATATGCAGGGATCAACCAGTAAAAAGGATGGATGTATCTGTGGGTGCCGGCTAGTTTTCGGATGAAAGTTGTGACACAATTGGCTGAGAAAAATTTGACAGAGAGTTTGCTTTTATTGCTTTTTGTAAAGTTGCCGCAACTGTAAGAGCATTCCAGCGATGATTGTTATTGGTTGGCAAAGTGTGGCATGCTTAAATCGCCAAATTGACTCAAACATCTCCATGACAAGGGTTTCTTTTTGGCATCAACGACTCAGCTTCTTCGCCGAGGCCCAAAATTGTCCGTCGACGATTTCCAAAGCGGAGAAAAAATTGGCAGTGACAGTTCGAGAAATTGCTATACAATGACAGGACTTCTTCGACAAATTTGCACTGCCAGCAATGGCCATGCGATATCATCCTTGCGTTTTCGGAGCCATGATTCGTATCCAAGGCATGATGTGTTTGTGTCCAGGGATGGCTGAAATGCAGCGTTTTTGGCGAATATCTCTGGACATAAGTGTGGCTCGTAGGGCTCGCAGCGGAAGGGCAAAGGTTTTGTCGATGATCATGGATCGATCTTCTTATTGGTTCCGAAAGACCTGCTGGAATCAACTCTTGCGGTTTTTTTTTGCGAGGGCTTGTATTGATCGGATTCTCCGAACAAGAAAAATATTCTCTCTTCCGTCGAGTTTCAATGATGAAATGACATACTCAAATGAAACGACCTCATAATTTAAACATCATAATGAGAAAGAACTCATGCACTCTCTTTGCGGTGCTTTGCTGCATGGGCACACGTGCATGCGCTGGCTCTGGCCATGGCTGTCTTTGAGATAATTCAAAGTGGGCTTTTAAAAGACCGTTGAGCGCGGTGGTGATTTTTTTTTCGATTTTGTTCTCATTGGTTCAACTCATATAGGAAAACTAATCACTTGTCGATAACGACCTGCAAACGCCGGGATAGGTTTCTGTTTTTCGCTGTGATGGAGCAAGTTTGTTAAATTTTATGGAGGACGTTTCCGAATTCGTTGTGTTGTGTTCTGATGTTTGTGAAAATTGATCGCACAGAATGCGGATTCAATGGGTGCGGTTGCAATGTTTCGCGAAGGTCATGCAAAGCTTCCCTGCGCTGTTCGACGCTGAGGCATTCAAATCACCAAAACTGCTTGGCGAGACATTTGAATAAAATCGAGCTTCTTTTCATGATCTTTCCACGTTTTCTGTCACAGAAAAACACAGAAATTCTGTGTTTTTGACCGCAGCCAATTTCAGGCCAAAAAGTTTTCAAGAGTAAGATTTTTGCCAACAATCTTCAACAGGTATGAATGTAAACTTTGCTGATTTTCGAGCGAAATGAACGATTTTCTTATTTATCGCCAACATTTCTGTTTCGAAAATTCATTTTCGCTCAGCGAGAATTTGGAACTTTTGCATCGCTTGTAGGTTTTCTCATTCTTTAATTTTGAGCGTCTGCAGATACTTTCTGATTCGTGATTAGCACCATGTTTTTATGGTAGATTTTTGGCCAGAGATCACAGGAACAAAAACACTGATTGCAGCATCACGAAATTTGCATTGGACGGAAAAATAAAACATAGGGGTGTGATCACGCGTTAGGGCGGGTCTCTGCGGTAAAATTATACAAAAAAAAAACTTCCAATGCGTCAACTTGACATTTGAGTTCTGTTGAGTTCAGTTCGCCATCAACTGAAAAGCTACACATCATTCAGTATAAAAAGATATACCCAAACTTTTCCTCCATGCCAAACTTTTCCCTGATCTGGAATTGAATTTGATTTGATTTGAATTATATTTTCGGAGTTTCCTGCGAATAAATAAATCTACAATGATAGCACGTAATCGCACATCCTCATCAATTTAGAGATCCAACAGATTTATCTTCCGCATATGAGCTGTGAAAATGTTGCCCAACGTAAAAACATGGAAATCCCTCTGGGTCGAAATGATCACTAACTAGCTAATTCATTATAGGACCAGATACAAGTAGGTATGCTCGAGTATTTGCAGTTCTTGTGAGCAGGAAAAGTGCTGCGCTTATGTTGTGTGATGTTCCATCGTTAATTAACCTCCAGAAACTTAACTTCTGTGGTCTTATAACAATAATAATGACTCAGGTTATGTGCCTTTTATTAAAGAGTGCATACCACAAGCGTAACAATAAACAAATAAATAACATTCGTTTTCTTGCGTCGATATACTTCCCAAATACAGGGCTACGTTTGCTACAGGGTGATCAGAAAAAGTTCCCACATGAGTTGCGCTTGTATATCGCTTCGCACTAGTTTTTTAAATCTCAATTTTGACAAAGTTAATTGGTGTTTGCCATTCGAAAAAATACCAACTCAAGATGGCAGGTACACCAACTCGTATCTATACAGGTTCCATTCTGATTTCGATTAAAATCTCCAGGGTTTGGACGTGTGCTCATATAGGGAATGTGCGAAATCATAAGGGGAAATCACAAGGGGAAATCATGATGGGAAATGGTAAAGGTATACACGCCTTATCAAAAGTCTTCGAACATAGGAGTTCATTATTAACTCGGGGGCAATTCAGAATCAATGGCAGCATGCGCCGCAAAACATAATTACCTACACTCGTGTGAAGTGTGAAGTTGCACCGCAAGCCCTATTGAAATTAGATGGCTCCTGCATTGATCAGTACTTTAATCAGTACTCTCATTTGCAGACCATCCTGTGCATGTGTACCTACGAGTATCTCTCTTTCTGCGTTGCACATGATTCAGAAGCGCCGGAGCATCTTTTTAATTACACCGGGATGCACCTGATAAATTAACGAGACTTTAACACGCATTTTGGAGCATTTACACCA